>MU692350.1:1920-24184 GCA_026770625.1 Nicotiana glauca
TGATTGTGAAGCTATTGAATTTGTGTTTAATGGGTTTTGTTTCCTTTTTTTAAAAAACTTTCTTATTTTTTAATTTTTGTGTTTGTACAGGTGGTTTATGGTAGAGTTGCAACAAATTTGAGGTTGGTTGGAGCAGATAGGCATTATCTGGGCATTCGTAATTTTGGTGTATTCAATGAGTTCTCCAAGAAGGTTAAAGGCGAAGTTGATAGGTATTTACTATCTCTTATTGCTTGTTATTTCAATGCTGTAGCTATTACTTAGTTATCTGTTTTTTAAGTTGAAAGATTGTAGCTTTACCAATTTTTTCTTGGATAATGGTGGTAAAGAAGAAAAAAAGGATTTTGTGCAAGCTGGGAAATTTTAATACCGAGAATTAAGGGCTCCTTTTTTAATGGACAGTAGAGTCTGGGTTAGCTTGCACATGGTCGACTAATTCTACCGTGTACCTGCTACCTCCCATTGTAGGTATCGGGTAACTCTGCTTTAGGCAGATTGGAAGAAATCACCTAGTTGTTTCTGTCTCCGTTGAGATTCAACCTGTTCACTTTCCACTTCTTTGACTGACATGCCACATCCTTGGGTGCAAATTAGAAGTTCCTTTTTGTAATGATCAATGTTGGGCTTGCTATATCTAGCTCAAAGTCATGGTTGGAGGAGTTGCTATTAGGATATTTCTTGTATAAATCAGACATCATTTCATTAATTCGCTAAGGTGCGCCACAAAAATAAAAAAAATTGGGGTATGTAGGTACTTTGATATCCCTTAAAGCCTACCCATCTATCTACACAAAGGAATTCTCCACAACTAAGTATATATGGATAAAAACGAGATATTTATATGTATTAAGTTTGCTTGGATTCATCCTCCAGTTCCTTTGGTTCCAAATGTTCCAGAAAAAGCATAACGGACGCTTGGGTGCAAGCCTCTTTACTCCCCAATTCTCCATCTTTCCGTAGTCTCCAACACTATCTTTGGGGTTCCCGCTGCCCAGTCAACGTTACATTGAGAGAACTCAACTGCCAAATACTATGAAGCTACTCTATAGTGTTACAGCAAGTTAACAACATATGCTTGGAGCCATTGGCACATAATTCTCCAACTTAAAGAAATCTGTTTCTTCTTTATGAGATTATCTTTGTAGGTGTTGCATTCCCGGTGACACACCCATGTAAAAGTTGCAACTTTCTTCGGTGCTTTAGTATTAAAATCTCTTTCTACCTTGGCTTCTTATCTCCTCAATTAGGTAGACACAAGGAATAAGAGTTTTATGAAAATATACATGCAGACCCTCTTTATACCATCCTAGCCTTCCCACATTCCTCCTCAGTGTAACTGTAAAACATCTAACATTTCCACTTCCTCGGATACTCAATCTGAATAGCTTTCCACGAGCTAAACTTCCAGTAATTTCCTTGAATGATTTCTATGATCATGTCAGCTGCAAGCCCACAAGTGCATCCTATCATTAGCAATAGCTAACACCAATGGACATAGATTGCATCTTAATGCCCCACATATTCAGCCAAACCTAGCCATTTCCAATGGTGAAGCCAGTGAATCTCGTGAAGTCGTCTTTTTTCTTCATAATCCCTGTTTGCATGCGTACTCAGTAAAGGGCTAGTTGTTTAATATGAAAGTCATCCATTCATTTTTTTGATAAGATGCAAACTATCTGAATTAGGTTTACTATCAGGTTCCTCTGCCTTGTCTCTCCCACAAATCCTCATTTCCTCCATCATTTCATCCATGATAAAAGGTCTTGCCAGCGCTTTCCTTTCATCAGAACTAATAGTTCGAAAGGGAGCTTTATTCATTTGTGGTTTCAAATCTCCTTCTCAATGTACAAATGCTTGCATTTATAGGATTATTCCTTCTCTTATGTCCCTCTCCTATGAAACTTTGAAGCCATCAATCGTAATCCTTTCAATGTAATTTTATGTCCCACAAGCATCGACTATTCTATAGAACAATATAGTATTGTTATCTCCTTTTGTCATATTTTACTCCATTTCACTTTTTTGCCGTTAATGGTCTTCCTAGCCTTAATCCTCTCTTCAAATTTCATTCATTTCATTTCATTCCAGGAGTTGCAATTGTTGGACAAATTTTGCTATGCTCGTGCCACTTTATTCATATGGAACACTTTGATGGCAAATTTTTACTCTAAATTTGCTAATGAGTAGTAGTTGATTCTCCTGAACATATTTGGTGCACTGTTTTAAACTTTTGCTGCACTAAACTCTTTAGAAGATCTGTCGAAATGCAGTATGAGTAACCTGATTCTGAGCATTTCTTTTTTATTTTCTTTCTTTCCCTTTTTTGGGGTGGGTGGTATGGGACTATGGGGACATGTTGGTATCTTAGAAGTGAGAAGGTAGAGAATGCACTTATATCTCAATGTTATGACTAGTAAAAGTTTAACTGTTTGTGTCGCCCTCTCTATCTTTTTGCGCTAATGCTTTATTGGGGGTGTCATTGGGCTTATTCCTCAATGCTTATGGCTGCAGAAATCAAGAATTCCAGCAGTCAGTCAAGGTACTGAAGGAGAAAGCAGAGGAGTTGAAAGGGGTGAAGGAGGATCTTCAAACAAGGTGTCTTTTACATTTCCTGTAAATATATTTTATAGTAGTTTTAGCCTTTTCCTTGAGGGGCTGAGACATACTGTTGTATGTCAAGGCTGGCAGAACTTCCAATGGGGACCCTGAAATGGTGAACTGGCGAATGCAGAACGAAGCAGACAACTGAGCAGCTTTACAAGCATGTAGATGTCGTTTGGACGGAGGCTGAAGCTACGGCAAAAAAGGTAACAGTGCAACCTCCATCAGTCTCTCTGGTGCTGGTCTAATATTTGATTGCTGAATCATGAATGAGATTATGCAAAATGAATGCTGCCAAGCATGTGTTTTTCTTCAAGACTGTTTTAGCAGCTGTTCATGGCTGTGCAAAGCTTATTCTAGGTATTTGGATGGTATCCCAAGTTAACTCTTGTTAATCCGTTGCCCTTTTTTCTGATAAAATATTAAATTTTTTGTTAAGGGGGATCCAGTGAATGCAATAAGTAAAAAAACACCTCCGCCTCCCTTTAAAAATGAAGGGAGCTAATGAAGTCCAGTCATTACATCTTTTACAAACTTTTAATTGCACCAACAAGTTAGATTAACTAGACATTTTGCTTTCATTGTATAATGGAGTGTATACACTTTGCGAACATCCTTGATCTCTTTCTCCTTCATTTTGTCCAGTATTGTCAAAGGCGCGCTTAAGCCCTGAAGTGTGGCGCAAAACACGTTGAATGCTTCGCCTCGCTTCGTGGGCGCTTTAGTGTTGCATCAAAGCTCTAACGTATACTTTTCCTTGCCAATGAGTGTAATCCCGAAATGACGACCTTAATTAAACAACTGATAGTTCACTTTATCATGAATTATTTTCCAATTTCTTTGTCCATATATTTGTTATTCATGCTTATAATGATTAGTATCGGAAACAGGCTCTCTGCCTTATCAGGGCAGGGGTAAGTAAGGTCTGCGTGCACATTACCCTCCCCAGACCCCACTTTGTGGAATTTTACTGGGTAGTTGTTGTTGTTGTTGCTTATAATGATTAGTCTTGGACTACTATGCATATTTTTACTTTTTCCCCTGTTGCGCCTTTTTTCATTAAAGCTCACGCTTTATTTGCGCTTTGCGCTTAAAGCCCCAACGGACCTTAGAGATTTTTTCCGCTTTTTCGCCTTTGATAACACTGATTTTGTCCATATAATACATGCTAGTACTGTTCCCCATATCTTGCGATTGAGCTTCCCTTTTTTTCTCCCTGTCAGCCTCTATAGACTGCTTTTAGAGATTTGTGCATGGCCTCTCTGTTACAAATAATTTGAAAAACATGTCCCACAACGCCTTTGCAGCCTTCCAGGGAATAAATAGGTGATTCACAATTCCTGCTTCTGTTTTTACACATGTATCATCTCTTACGCATGCTGGATCCTCTTGTATATTGGGGTTTTTCCCTTTTATTTAGTAAAAAGCAAGTTGAAAAGCATGTCCCACAACTCCTTCGCAGCTTTCCAGTGAATAAATAGGCGAGTCGTGAGTCACAATTCCAACGTCTGTTTCACAGATGCATCATCTTTTACACATGCTGGATCCTTTTGTACATGGGTTTTGCCCCTTTTATTTAGCAATATTATTATCTGCAATAATGTCTTCTACATAGGTTATCCTGTGTCAAGCACCAAGCACTGCTATGCAGCAAAACATGAGACTTCTATATTAGGTTATCCTGTGAAGCTTTTTCCAGTCACTATTCCATCTAATTGTATCTTCCTCTTGTGGGGTAGCTGAGTTCTTGATATTAATCTTTCAATCTCCGAATCATGAAAGTTCTTTCAAAACTATTAAGTTCTAGTCACTGTCTTTTGAGTTCATGTAATTTATCTTGTAGGTTTTTTCCAATGTGGAGGAAAAAATTTCTGCTACTAAAGAGGAGGTTGGTAAATTTTCACCTAGCTCTTCTTAGCACATTTCCCAATTATGTTCAACTCTTTAAAGAGATGATAGTTAACCCTGATTTGTATTTAGGTCAAAGAAAGTTTTGGGATGGGGAAGCAAGAAGCTCCAGGATCAAGTGGTCATTCACATACTTCTAGTTCAAATACCCATGAGAGTAGTGAGTCTGCATCAGCAAAAAATCAACAGGAACAGCAGCATTCTGGTTCCAGTGATAGTGCAGAATCAGTTTATAGCAAGGTTAAGTCTGCTGCTTCATCCTTATCATCAAAAGTGTCACCAGCCTTCCAGAAAATTAAAGAAGCAAAGCCTATTGACTTAGCCAAGAAGGGATATGGCATCATATTGGATGAGTTGAAAGGTACTCCAGGTAAGAGAAAGCGCCTCGAATATTCTGCTCCCACGCAAGAAACTTCAGCAAACTTTGAGAGAAGCACAAGGACTGATGTTGCTGTCTTACCATCAAAGCAATCGAAATGGAATAAGAAATGGGAGGCATTCAAGGATAAAGTAATTTTCTTACTTATTAGTCCTTGTTGAAATGCAGGTGAACTTGTCTTTTACCTTTTGTAATCCTTATTTTTCCATGAGTTTTTATTATTCTCAGATGCAAGGTCACCCTCTTTTTAAGCGCTTCACTGGCATGAGTGAACCTGTTGTAACAAGAAGCCAGGAGGTACTTTCAGATTCTCAGTAGAATTTTATCTTTTCTGCTGGTAATAATTTTCATTTAATTTTTTCCCTCTGTTATATTTGATCCAATGAGGATATATATGGCTTGATCTGGAATGTGTTTATAGGTGAATATTCTTTAGCATAAAACTTTTAGCTAAGAGCAGAAGTAGTAAATCTGGATTTTATTTAATATGAAGTTATCTCAAATATTTATGTGCCGAATGACAGATTGCAGAAGATATTCGTGAGAGATGGGAAACAAGTGATCATCCCATTGTTCACAAAATCCAAGAGTATGGCTACATATTCAAATTTTAATGCTGTGTTCTGGGTAGAGTTCAATTTAAGATCAGCTTATAATTTCCATGTTAATGTTACAGTTTAAATCAAACTGTGGGGGGAGAATCATCAGCTGCAATGTCATTTAAAGAGATTCGCCGCAGAGATCCGTATGATTACAGCCTTCTTTTGCTTGATTTTCCCTTATCATTTTTTGGCTTGTTTAAGAAATTTGAAATATGTTTTGTGAAGGTCGTTCTCTTTACCTGAATTTGTTGCTGAGGTTCAAGAAGTGATTCGACCAGTTCTTGAAGCTTTCTTCAAAGTAAGTATGCACAAGTTCATTAAAGCTTATAGACACATCTACACTATATTTTGTGTGGGGGTGAAAATGGGAGAGGCAGAACGAAGGGTATGGGTTAGTCATTTGTTTGGTCCACAACTAAGAGAGTGGTGCAACCTCTTCCCGTCTAGCTTTAAACCCCTCCGAAGTTGGACACAGTGGAGAAAGTATATGTCTTGACAATATAACCTATGGGTGTCAGGGGCCAGGCCGGTCCGGTCTGGGCTAGAGGAATATGAGACCTGCCGGTCTTGGTACCGGTCCGGTTACCGGTTTTAAATTACCGGTCTTAGCCGGTGAAAAAGTGAACCGGAATGGTACCTGGCCTAATTGGCCAGATCGGTCTTTTTATTTTTTTTATTTTGTATAACAATCTTAATTTATATTAAGATAAAGTAAAAATGTAAAACATTAAAAACTAACTTATAAAAAGAATGTTTGAATAAAAATTTCAAAAGCTTTAAAGTATTATATTTGAATATTTCATTAAGAATTTAAGATAATACAATGAACATGAAAAAAATTAACTTTTAATTTGCAAGTTCTTTTTTTAATTTAAATTTGCAAATTAAAGTTTACATTTAACAACAACTGAACTAAAGAAAAAAGGGTAAATTCAAATTTGATTTATTAAATATAGTCTTCAAACTTCAAAGATTTTGCATTGCTGTAGTAGGTTCTTCATAGTCAATATGAACTTCTTGGCCATCTTCTGGAGTGTTGAATTCAGATGTGTTACCATTTGTTAATATATTTTCAAGTTCCTCGTCTTTTGGTTTATCAACATCTTTACGTCCTTGATTTCTTCGCATCGATCTAATACAATCTCTGAAACATACTAGAACTTCCAAAGAATTGCTTCCCAATAAGTTACGGGTGTCTTCTAGCTGTTGACTTACTTGGCTAAATGCGCTCTCTGATGCAACGATTGAAATTGACACATTTATATGTCCTGAGCCATTGTCGAAAGAACATGAAATTGCTTTTCATTTTCATGCCACTATGCCAACAGTGAAAACTCCTTTGTGCAAGGCTCCGTTTGCTTTTGCAAGTAGAATTGAAGTTCATCAATGTTCCTGCTACTGGTTTGAGGAAATGTACACCAAAAATTAAAACCATCAAGGTTTTCATCTTTATCCATAATAGCAGATGTTGAAGTAGAAGTAGTACAATGAAAAGTGGGATTAACATTTCCTACATCATTAGCAGCATTGTCAATTAAATTTGCATAATAATTATATAATTGTTGTAAATAATCATTTAGCTTGTTCATACAAGAATATATATCTGGGATTTTAGTTGGTCCAATCTCCATATAAGTATATGAAACATTGATTAATTAGCGACAATTAGACATCTTAATTGAAGGATGTAAAACAAAACCAATTAAGTAAACAGGAGGAATTGGAATGAAATATTTTTGAATTTTGCTTGCATTTTTTCAACATCAACCTTGTATTTTTCTTCTTGAAATCAGAAAGTAGAAGAGAAATTTCAGCTATATGTAATAAAACTATAGTAATAGTAGGGTAATAAGCTCCAGAAAACTCAACTGTAGCTATATAAAATTTATGTAAAAATTTAATATCATCATTTTTTACCTCCCAAGTATGAATTGTTAACATACATGTTAGATCATTACAATACGCATTAGCAACTTCAGCAATTTATAATTGTAGCAACATCTTAAAAATAAGTATGTATAATTTCACCTAGTAACAATTTCATCTGGCATGAATATGGGGTTAAGGTTATGTTCGGTACACTTAGCCTTAAATTCCCTAATTCTAGATTGTCTATTATTTCCTTGAATAACACCATTTGCTCTTCTAACTTGACTAATCTCAGTCGAAAATAAACCAAGATCACTTTTAACAATTAAATTATAAACATAACATGCACACCTAACATTGAAAGATATCATCAAGTGGTGGTTGCGGATGCAGTTTTAATATTGAAATAACGACATCAATGTTAGAAGCATTATCAAAAGACATACACTATACTTTTTTATTGAGATTGTAAAATGCAACAACTTCGCAAATAGTACTCCCTCCGTTCTAATTTTTGTGAACCTATTTCCTTTTTGGCCCGTTCCAAAAAGAAGACCCCTTTCTAAATTTGAAAATAATTTAGCGTAAACTTACAATTCTACGCTTGATGAGAAACTTTTATAATCACAGAAATACCATGGGCCCCTTTTTAACTTCTTTAGGACCACAAATTCCAAAAGTCTTCATTTTTTCTTAAACTCCGTGTCCAGTCAAACAGGTACACATAAATTGGAACAAAGGGAGTAGTACTTATCGAAACAGCAGTATGATTCCGATCTTTATCATATTTAAATGCGATAATTTGTTTTTGTATACAAAAAATATCATCTATCTTCCATCTAAAAAAAATATATATAATTCCATCTCAAAATATCACCTATCCAATGAGATGTAATTGTCAAATAATCAATATCAAAAGTTAGAGAAACTATACATGGAAGGTGTTCAAACAAATAACGTATGCATGTCTGATATTGTCCATGAAGCCTAAAGATATTAGATCTATAAGTAACTTCTAGGGATACCTTTAAATAAATGATTATAAATCCTTTGAATATACATAACAAAACATGATGAAGCAAAAAAAAAAAAAAAGTAAACAACCCAATGCAATCATTTTTGCTAACTCGTCACGGTACTTCATTTTATCATACTTCACAAGTCCTCCAGTATTAGGGTTTAGAGTTCCTTGATTTTCATCTAAATTAGAGCCCCATTCTATAAGATTGAGTAATTCTGATATGTCTACTAAGTGCCCCAATCCCTCCCTAAATTTCCTCCAGTCTTATGTTTATAATCTTCTTTACAAATTTTGCATCTAACTCTATTAGAGTTATTTATTTCCTTAAAATATTTTCAAACTTTACTTCTCCTTTTTCGGTGACCAGTAGTCGGGGCCACTCCTGCTACCAACTCCAAAACTACAAAACTGCTAGGTGTAAGTGATGTCTCATAATTCATTATCTTCTATATCGTTATCTTCCTATAATTGTTGTTAATCTATATTATTATCAGTTGATGTTTCAGAAACATGTATAAAGTCATTTATATTACTACCAGAAGTTGAAGTAGCACCTCTTTTTCTATTTCCCGATTGCTCGATTAGCAACCTTATTACAAACTCGTTTTGCAGCATTAAACATATCGTGAAAATTTAACTACTATTAAAAATTAATATGCAAAAAGTTGCATATGCAAATAAAATATTATATAAGAGAAAGAGTTGGAACGAGTGCACCGAATTCCACAATAAATTGAACACTTTATGATTTTTGAAGTCTTGAAATTGAATTTCGCAACTCAACATTACCACGAATAAACTTCAAATAACACCACAAATAAAATTCCAAAAAATGAGAGCCAAATAGTTGATAGCAATTTAGTTGAAGAACGAGAGAATGACAAGGTGTCTATTTATAATTTTCCAAAAGGTTAAATTAGTAAATAATAAGAGTGTTATTTAAAAAAAAAAAAAGGGTTATTCTTACAATTAAGGCCGTTGGTCGACGGTCAAAATTGGAGCTGACTGTTGTCAACAGTCAAATGTTATTAAAAATAAAAAATAAGCAAGCCGTTGAACCGGTATGGGCCGGTCCGGTCCGGTCCACCGGCTCAAATTTGACAAGACATTACCGGTTTTAACCGGTCCCGTTAACCGGTATCCAAAACACCACCGGCACAGGCATGTTCAGCCGTAATCCCACCCCTGTCCGGCCCGTTTACCACCCGTCTGGTCCTGAATGGGCCATCCCGGCCCGTTAGACAGATTTAATATAACCTCAAGGGACGGATAAATACTTCAGGAGTAAATCAATAGATCTATCTTTTTGCGTTACCCTCCCTTTTCCTTCCTTGAACCAAGCACAATATTGTCTTTTACTACTACTTGAATCTTCTCATGTTGATATACTTGATATTTTACGTTTTTCATCTTCTTTCAACAATATCTTGCTTTCTGGCTCATTAGGGAGATACAGAGGCGTTGAAGAAATATTGCAGCAAAGAGGTAATTGAGCGGTGTAAAGCAGAGCATCAAGCTTTTGATAGCCAGGGTATGATTTTTGATAACAAGGTAAGAAAAATGCAAGTTATTGTATTAGCTTCCATTTTGGATATTTTGTAAGTACACTTGGGNTGCTCCTCTGCTCAAACTTTGTGTTACAATTTACAAATCCATTCTCATAGATTTCTATGAGCATGTCAGACAAGGACAAAAAGCTAGTACATTTAATAGAACTAGAATTTTTTGGGAATTTAAAAATATTTGAGACACTTTTCTTACTGCTGTAGATGATTTACGCTGATGATCCATGCACTTATCCTTGACTAGAATTATCTCACTTCTGTCTTTAAACTTGTTCAACAAATCTAGAACTTTGTAGGGTGCCATTTTTTTGTTTTTTTATGTGCTCTATTTTTGTTTATTTGGAGGTTATAGCCCGTCATTAGTTACAGTTTTTGCTCACTCTGCGTACTGCTGTTTACTGTTTCTTATTGATCTTGATCTAAGTATTGGATTCTGCATTTCTGCAATAGTCCAGTGGCCTTGATTTGAAGTCATCCCAGATTTCTACTTTTCGCCGTTGGAAAGATGCTAAAACTGGAAATTCTGCATGAAACTTATGACCTCTCATTTTGCATCCCTTGGTATACTATATTAAGGGGCTGTTGAATAGTTTGAGTTCAGTACTAATTGGTATCTCTAGTGTCAAGCTTCCCTTTTCCTCTCCTGTGGTTTCTCCCCGTGCTACTAGGAATCTCATAACCTACTGAAAATGAGTTTCCGTCCCCCTTCCCAAAAGAAAAGGGTGGTGTTGGACAAATGCAACTTTTATATTTCTGTGCTTCTATCACACATAAATGTCTAAACTATACTACTATATGGTTAACCTCTCTTTCTCTCTCTTATTCATGCAGATTTTGCATATTTCGGATGTTGAAGTACGGGAGACAAAAATGATGGGAGACAGTCCCATAATCATTTTGGCAGTAAGCATCTCTCCCTATTCTTTTTTGATGTACAGCCACATAATCATGTTGGTGGTAAGCATCTTTCCTCATTTTTTTGATGTTTGGACCAATGCACCTCTTGAAAGGGTTTTGTACCTAACAGTGACTTTAAGCATATAGTGTATGTGAATGATGGAGAAACCCTGATCGTAATCTTGGTTAATTTTCGCAGTTCCAAACGCAACAGGTCTACTGCATACGTGATAAACTTGGTTCAATTAAAGAAGGGGGAAAGGTAAGTTTTATCCCCTTTTCTAGATTGTTATTCTCATGTCCTACATTGACTCTTCAGTTATTTCATGCACAAACTTCTTGATGTCAAATTTGCCTTCTTCAATCCATGTGGTCAAATTGTCATTTTTCTATGTTAACTAGTGTGATCTTCATACGTAAAAGCACGTTACTACATGTGAACTAAAGATGTTAACTAGTAAAAAAAAGGGCTTTCCCATTGCACAAAGCATCCTGCATTCATGCTGGATCCGGAGAAGGGCCGCACCCCAAGGGGTGTGATGTAGACAATCTACCCTAATGCAAGCATTAGTGGCTTCTTTTACGGCTCAAACCCGTGACCTATAGGTCACGCCGAGACACTTTACCGCTGTTAACAAGCAGCGATCAAGAATTTCTGAATTTGACGACTTTAAAAGCTTATTCATTAGACAAGATTCATTTGTATCTTTGTTTTTCTATGGTAAATTATCTGTGCAAGTCCACCTTTGCATATAGATCAATTTAATTTTAACATTTTTTTCTGATACACCTGAATCTGCTATAGATCAATCTGTAGTAACTCATCATCAAAGCTATGACTTCAGAATCTGATTTTTAACCCTGGTATGGCTAAAATTTCTTGCTGTGTTTAGGATACAATACACACTGTATACTACGCTTGGGCTATGCAACTAGTAGAAGCAGAAGAACTCGGAGAAGGAGCTTTCCACCCTATTTGGAGGCTTAGAGAGATGCAACAATTTGGTGTTGCAGCTCTTATCTAATCAACTTTTTGCTTGATCATGGGAGTGTTTAATGTTGCTTCCCGCGCTTTCTTCATGTTCTGGCGCCGACTCGTGCAGAAAAGTTTTTGCAATAAGCTTTTGCCTTTTCCACAGTTGGACCGGAATCATGATGTATTCAAATTAATTAGTTAGGAGTTTTTTTCACCATTCTTGTGAATGTACTTGAGCAGCCCCTTCACATTGCATGAAGTTCCAAGTTTGAACACTGAATAAATAGAATATTCATGTTAGTTATGTAGTCATTGTATCCAGGAAGCTAAATCTAGCGTTTGGCCATAGATTCCCAAATTTGTTTTGAAAAATTTTGATTCGGGAGAAGTTTGGTTTGAAGATGAAAATGTGTTTGGACATATGTTTGTAAAACATATTTTACTTTTTTGTTGAAAAAACATGAAACTTGATTTATACCCACTAATTTCTAAAACTATCACAAATACCAAACAATACCTTTTAATAATAATATTCATTATACTATCGCAAATCATAGTTCTGAAATAAACAGATTTGGTACAAATTATCATTTTTGTAATGAATTACATAATACGCTATAAGATGATCGAGAAGGTGAAGCAGCATTGTTACAAAATAATAAATGGTGGCTCTTTTATAAAATCCAAAAATTTGGGGCAATTTTAAAAAAATGTAATAGTGATATTTTGGGCCAAAATCATTTGGGATTTGGGTTATGTGAATTTGTCAAAAAGTAGATAAAATCTAATGGCCAAATATGTATTTGCCAAGAAAAATACAAATATAATTTGGGAAGATTTATGACTAAACAGGTCCTAAGATTAATGCGAATAAGGCAAATTACACATTCCAACTTTGTTTTAAATTACTATTATGAGCTTTTGTAGTTTATGATATGCATGAATCCAGAAAATTTAGAAAAAAATTTGTGTGAGCTTCCTTTCCTAAGGTTTAGTGATACTTGTGAAATATCTTATCAATGGATTGAAAGTAAATTAAGAATAAAGAGATACGATCATTTATTTAATTGGAGTCCAAGAGATACTTTTTTTTTGTACTAAAGATAACTAATATACTAAAACAAGCGTACAGGATTTTGATGCTCATGCATCATATTACATATGTTATTGTTTGCTTACTATCCGTACAACCATAACTACGTGAGGTATCGCCTCTAGTATTTCACACTGACGATCCTCTAAACTAGTAGAGGCTGCATTTTTGCTAGTCAAGCTCTCAAAATAATTTGCAGCAGTCTCATAAGGTACATGATTACTAACAAAACATATATTGCCGACTTGATCATCCAGTTGTTGTATTGATGTGGTAGAAACTATGTGTTAAGATGTGAATCCCCGCTGGTCCGCTAACAGTTGGGTTGAGACGCAAAAAGGTGTTTGAACAAAAATGCGCAACACAGCAACAAGTGGCATTCTATTTCCTAATTTTGCAAGATGGTTTCTACCCCATTCTGCTCCCTATACGCATGTGTGACTACTGGATCATGGAGTGTCCTGGGGAGGTACCTGCAATCCAAAACTAAGTTAGAATACCTTGAGGTATCACTATCCAATAGTGTAATTACCTTTTTTGCATCGATTTCTACTTCCAGCGGTAGCAATCGTCGCTATATTGCTAAAGTTAAGCCTTTGATAAGTGATTGTAATTCAACATATAAAGAGTGCACATGAGGAATTGGGCCAGCAAATCCCACCATCCACTCACCCATGTGATTTCTAATAACCCCCAATTCCATCAGTATTTGTTGCTGAAGAAGTTGCCACGTCCGTATTGAGCTTATAATAATTTAATCTAGGAGGAATCCATCTTAAATGTAATGGCACTCTATTAGTATACATGTATTTCGAGCCTACCATGTATGCATGTTCTATAGCCAGATTTAAAACATTATATGGCATCTTTGTAGCTAGAAAAATCTTTGAGTTTACTTTATGAGGAAAGTTAATTCCTTTATAATTTATGAGCTTATTCACCCAATGAATAGGGGCACATTTAGAGGAACTTTTACGGAGATGTTTAGTAGTCCTATGGTTTTCCAGTATTGTTCTGCGTGAGAGCAATGAAGAAGAATATGATTTATTGTTTCTTGGTTAGCGAGGCAGAAAGCGCACTGAGGACTTATAGAATTCCTATGTAGTTTAGGTAATGAAGTGTAGGTAATCTATTATGGAGAACCAACCATAAAAGCTTCTAATCTTTGGTTGAACAGGCAGTTTTCATACCTATTGAAAATCATTGCAATAGACTGTTGCATATTTGCTATTGTCAGTTAGTTCTTTATACATTGTTTGTACAGTGAACTTGCCAGTAGTTGTGAGGCCCCATAGGAGTTGATCATGATGTTGTGTATAGATGGAGATATATTGTTTGTTTATTATTGAAGCTATATCATTAGGAATATCAAAACCAAAATTCGTCCAGTCCCATATATTATTTTTTAGTAGATAATATGCGTTCCTGTTCCTAGTCTCCAGTAGATACCCCGTTGACAGTGATGCCAACCCTTTTATGATATTATGCCATATTGAAGTAGTATAGTTATGTTTTTTATGAAGGTATTTATTGAGGAGGGTCATTGCCCAAAGAGCTTGAGGATTCTAAAACGTTCTCCATGCTAGGCTAGCTAGCAAGGCATAATTTTTAGTTCGCAAGTTTTGGATACCTAGACCACCTTGTAATGTAGATGTTGTAATTCGCTCCCAATTAAGAAGATACAATTATTATTTTGTGTCAGTGGTACCCCACAGAAAATTCTTTGATAATGATTCAGTTTATTAATGATATTATTCGCAATATGAACATATTGCATGATATGATTAGGAAGCGAAAGGGTTGACTTTATAAGAGTGGTTCTTCCTGCCATAGTTAAAAACTTAGTTTTCCAACCCTCTAATATATTTTTGAAATTGTCAAGCAGAAATTGAAAGTCGCTATTTTGAGGTCGTCCATTAAAAATTGAAAAGCCCAAATATTTTCCAAATGATTGACCCTCTTTTATTGCAAAATATTGTAACACAAAACTTTTATTATAAGGTGAGCAATTATTTTAAAAAAATATTTTTGATTTATCAAAATTTATTTGACCTGAAAAGAGATTGAAGTGGTTAAGAACATCAATAATCGCATGACAGCTTTGAGTATACCTTAGAGAGCAATATGATATCATCAGCAAAGAAAAGGTGGGAAAGATCCGGACCATTTTTTGAAATTTGAATTGGTTGCCAATGTAGGTAATCAACTGACTGATTGATCGTACGAGAGAGCATTTTCGTACACATTATGAATATGTACGGAGATAAAGGATCCCCTTGTCGAATTCCCCGTGAAGGATTGAAATACGATGTACGTGTTCCGTTGATAAGTATTGACGTAGTTGTAGTAGTAACACAAGACATTATTAATTCTATAAGGGAGGTTGGGATACTGAAATAAGAAAGAGTTTTCCTTACGAAGGACCACTCTAATCGTTCAAAAGCCTTTTCAAGGTCTAATTTTAAAAACATATAGCTTGTTTTGCCTTTCAATTTACGAAGATGGCTAATAATTTCCTGAACTATTATAGCATTGTCGGAAGTTCTCTTTTCTTGTTGAAAACTAGATTGGGTGGGTCCTATAATCTTAGAAAGAAGAGGCTTAAGCCTGTTAATAATTATTTTAGTAATTAGTTTATAAATAGTGTTGCACAGACTTATAGGCCTATATTGAATAGTGTGTGCATACGATTGAGGTCTTGGGGAATTACTTTATCAATGAAGATTTGCTTGCAAAAGAGAATAACTTTAGGGCCCACTTCATTCCAATATTTAAAGTAGAAGAATGGACGTAGACCATCCGGACCAGGTGCCTTATAAGGTTTGAATCCTTTCAAGGCTTGTGTAATTTCAACATCAGTAGGAATAGCTTGTAGGATTTGATTCAGTATGATCCATTATATTAGAAGGAGCAACCTGAACATTAAAAGTGGACAGTGTGTGATCTGTAGCAAATAAATGTTGGCAGTAATCAAATATTTGCTTATGAATTTCATCGGTTTTAAAAGTCCAATTTTCCGCTGCATCTTGTAAGCAGTAATCCTATTTTTTCTTCTTCTCTGAAGTGTAGTCATATGAAAAAACTTAGTATTTGCATCACCATCATTTAGCCAAGATATTCGAGATTTAAGTTTTCAAAAAACTTCTTCTAAACGCAGAATGTTACTATAATCAAGAGTTAATTGATGCTCTAGATTTTGTAGAAAATTACTTGTAGGATAGTGAACAGAAGAACGAGTGCCCATGAGTCTAGCTAGTAACTTACGCTTACACATGAATATGCTTCCAAAAGTGTACTTATTCCAGTGTAGAGCAGCCTCTTGGAACTGTTTTGTAGTGCCAAGGGGGTCTGCACTATTATCCCAAACGGCATGTACTGGCTGGTGGAATTGAGGGTGTGTTGTCCACACTGTTTCAAACCAGTGTATTTTCTTATAATAGGGCCGTCTAGATTCTAGTGTTAATAAAAACGGACAGTGGTCTGAGTAAGTGCGTGGTAAATGTTGAACCGTTGCATCAGTATATATATTAAACCACTCATAATTCGCTAAAATATAGTCTAGGCGTTCTAAAATTATGTAACCATGACGACGTTTATTAGTCCACGTGCACCTGCTCCCCCTAAATCCTAAATCCATTAAATTACAAGCATTTATAAAATTGTTGAAATTATCCGCTCTACTATTACTTATTGGCAGCCCCCCCAAACTTTTTCCCCGCACTAAAACTTTCATTAAAATCTAGCCAAGGACCAATTACATAATTTTCCTTAAAATATCGTAAGCTATCCCATAGAGTAGTTCTATCAGCATAAGAATTACTAGTATAAATCGCCGATAATAACCATTCAGTTCTTCCACAGTGGTGAGTGTGTCATGCCATAACACTACCAATCCACCGATGAGTCCATTTGCAGGCACCTGCGATATGTGTGTAAACTGAAAATTATCACGAAGTACTATGTGATCCTGCATGTGCGTCTCCAACAGTATAGCCAAGGCTGGCCTATGATTGTCCAATAAAGATTTAAAGTGGCGCCTAAACTCAGTATTGTGAGAACCCCTGCAATTCCAAATAATAAAATTCATACAGTTAGGGAAAAAAGTAGCCATTTCAGTTAGAACTGGAATTTTGGTGATTGACATCCTCCATGGCTACCATCGCCTGATTCTCTGCCACACGACTCGGTCGAAGCGTCGGAATTATGATCATGGCATATTTTCCGTCCTCTTGATTTGACATCAGCCAAAAATTGAGATTACGTGTGACTAACTCTGGGGGGCATTTTAGTATGAACTTTTTTTTCGTCCTCCTCTTTGAGGTTGTAAAGATGAATGCCCTTTAGCCACAAGTATTCCGTGCGAGTTTCCTTCATCTCTGCCAGTATTGCCATCAACTCTTGATTTATTTGCATGTCTAGTATGTTTGGAGATTATGGTGGTGATAGAGAAGGACTCATTTGGGGAGTCAGTATATATATCGTTTGGATTGACTGGGGTTGAGTATGGTGACCAAGGGTTGAATGAGGCGATCAGTTGAAATCAAGGGGCATATATCTGTCCCCAATGGTGCGGAGGATAGAAAGGGAGCAGATTCATATGAGGGTTGACATATGGTGCCGGTGGGGGCATGGGGTACGCCCACTGTGGCTGCTGGGAGGTTGATGCTAGAAGGTCCAGTAGCAACGGAGCCTGAGTTTTGCACCACTGTGTTTGAGCATATGCCTCAATCCCAAATCTCATTCTCTGAGTCACAATTTCTGCCAGGTGCGTTGGGTTTTGGACTAGGAGGATCACCTACTGATTGTTGAGCTCTAAGGTGAAAATCAGAGCATAGCCTGAAGCCCCATTTCTAGCCAAGATTGTAGTGGTTGGTCCGTCATGTGAGGTTGAGAAGTGTAAATCAGTTGAGTTGATGGGTGTGGAACTTGTGGGCTTTGCATGATCAGATGAGGTAGATGGAAAAATTGATTGTTGTGGTAAATTTGTTATCTAAAGTAACTGTTGTAGTTTGTGTTGGTGAAGTTCGGACGCTGCATGATTGTTGTGTGAAGAAGAAAGCATGTGTGATTCAGTATTGTGAGAATGTATCGAAGGAACTTTAGAAGAAGAGATAACTTCCTCAGAGATTGTAGTGAAATTATTAAGCGGTCCAGTATAGTGTTTTGAAGGGGATGGTGGAATGGTGTACTGATAAGGTTCTTCACATGTAGTGTAATCATGATAGATTATAGAAGTTGGGGAAGAAGTAGCTTCATAGGTTACTGTAGCATGTAGATTATTTTGGTTAACTAAAATTTGTAGAGGTAAATTGGATTCTGTATGTTGGTGGGGAGAGGATGTATCTATATTGGTGAGGCATGGTGGCTAGGTTAATAATGTACTGACCGTCATGACGTGGTTGTTGATTATCACTTAACGTGAATGAGTTGTTTTTTAATTGAAGGGTAGCTTGGGTGGGCTTAATAAAGTGCACGGGGCGTCCTGTTTGGTCGCCCCCATTTAACATATATTTATTTTTTTAAATTTTTTTAATTTGTACCCACTTTTAAAATAACTTCAGCTCCCTTTTTCTCCCTCTTCTCCTCTTCTCCTCCTTCATTTTTTTTTCTTCTTCTTCTACAGATCTGCGGGACTATAAATATAGAAGTTCTTACTCTTGTAAAGAGGCATTACAAGAATTTTTTTATGTCAACCCCCACACTCTTGTTTTTTTCGTCAGTGAGCAGTACAACTTCTATGTTTTATGTCTATCGTTCTCAGTGGTGTTATGTTGACATCTATTACTTGAAAGACTGGAAGTTGACTTGAAGATTTGACTGATGTTAGGAATTCACGATTTAGTATAAAAAACAACATACTCTAACCATACGTAATAGTCTTGTCTCAAGGAGGGGTTACAAAAATAAAAACTTCAGTTTTAGAGCTGAAGTTTCTCAGTTATAATACAAAAACTTCAGCTTTAGAGCTGAAGTTTTCCGGTTACGAAACAAAAACTTTCTAGAGCTGAAATTTTTATTTTATAACTGGCAAATTAGTGCTGAAGTTTCCCGGTTACTAAACAAAAACTTATAAAATAAAACTTAACTCTAGAGCTGAAGTTTTTATTTTATAACTGACAAACTAGAGTTGAAGTATCCCGATTACTAAACAAAAACTTATAAAATAAAACTTCAGCTCTAGTTCGCGAGTTACAAAATAAAAACTTCAGCTCTAGAGCTGAACTTCAGGTCCGGCTACTAAAATGCTGAAGTTTTGTGTGATTGACTTTGCTACTTCAGCCCCGTGTGCTGAAATTATGCGAAAAAGCGGGTACACTTGCAATTTTTTTTGCAAAGCAAGCACATGCTAAGATGTGGCACAAAAAGCGGGTATAGATGCAATATGTCATATTTTGCTAGATTATGTAGCCCATTAGATCCATCCGAATAATTTCCAAAATTGCAAACATTTGGAGAGGCCTCGTGGATATTGGTAGGTGTAAGGATCGTATTTGTCGTGGAATTTAAAGGTAGGCTAGTAGTAGTACTTTTATTTTGGACAGAGGTAGTGTCCATGTCATCTGATATGTACTGAAATTGGTTATGAATTTGATTGGGCTTGGTAGTTAAAACATTAGAGTAGTGATTTTAGGTTGCCCATAAGGTATAGAAAACTTACCTGCTCCATCTGGCAAGCTGGTAGAGTCTGCCGCCCTCGAATACCTCATGGTTGAGCTTGCATTTTTTTGTAGACGGTTATTATTCCTTTTTGGAAAAGTAACTGTTTGCCACTCTGCTGATTGAAATTTGGGTGTAGGTGATTTAGTAGTAGGGGTTGAAGCATAAGAAGAACTGGAGGTGTTTGTGATTAATGGTGGGGTTAGTGTTTGTTTTTGAAAAGAACAGTGTATTAAAGTATGGCCAAATCTTTCACATGCAGTACAAAGTAGATTTAAGCCTTGATGTTTTGTTTGTGGTTACCAATATGAAGATGTGTTTTGAGAGGTTTTTCAAGGCGTACCTCAATGCAAAATTTTGCATACCTACCCTTAGAAGTAGTGGTTGTGCATGTATCGACCTTTAACAGCTATATGCAGAATTTCCATATCGTAGAACTCAGTAGGGAATTTAGGAAGTCGTACCCATATAGCAAAATACGTTTAGTTGAGTGTTAGATGCAGTAAACTTAGGTTCCCACTGCCTTGCAGATAGAAAATGGCTAAGAACAAACCAGGGCCCCCCATAAAGTGCTCTTTGCAAGTTCTCTTCTTTCTGGAATTTGATAAGGAAAAATTCAGACCCAAGGTCAATTAAAGACATGTTTTCAGTAGGCGAATTAAGTTTTTGTTCAACAGTAGATGACCAATTTTTTTCCCAAACACTGATAAATTCCAAGGTGTATATAGTCGTGATTTATCATCAGTAGATAAAGGAATAAATAAATCTTCATCAACCTCAGTAGTAGTTGTTTCATCAGAGAAATCTACATACAGTTAACTATCAGTAATGGAAAGTGAAGAGTTGTTTGAGTTCAGTGTTTGCAGAAAAGTTTTCTGTTGAAATAGGGAAGGAGAAGACTCATCAATTTGCATTTTTCCTATATCAGGTGGTTCTTGGGAAGGTTGTAAAGGAGATTTAATAGAGCCATAATCCATTAGTTGTTTTTTTGGAGAAGATGAACGAAGGTGAGAAAGCGTGATGGTAAAACTTTATAGAAAGAGAAGGTCTCACATCTCTCTAACTCTTTGTCCAAGAGATACCTGTTAAAATTTGATTGGAAGGTGAAAGTCTAATCCTAATATTTTGAGGAAAGATAAAGTGCCTTTATTCCTTGTTAGATTGGGTGAAAACTATTTATTTTAAAAATTAAACTCATCCTAATAATTATCATTCTACCTCTACAATTTTTATCACTTATTTTAATTCATATATATAATAAAATTTTCTTATTTTAATTTATGTTATTGACCTACCTATAGACAAGTTTTAAAAACATTTTGGAAACCAAAAAGTAAGAAGTAGTAGTCAAGCATAATGAGTTAATGATGTTCATTAGTGAAATAAATGTGAAAAATAAAAATTACAAATAAATAATTTACTCGTAATAGAAATTAAAACTCAATCAATTTATAAAATTGAGAATAAATTTTATAATATACAATGCATGTAATCAAAATATAATGGGAGCAAAATAGAGGTAAATGTTATAATAAATTTGCAAAAATTATTATTTACACTTTACATGAACTATAATTATATTTCTTTTTAAAAATCTAGTAATAATAATTAGAACTCTAAAATTTATATACACATAGAGAATAATAAATATAGTGGAACTTAAAATTACATACACACTGACATACATTATTTGCATTTTAATATACATAATATTAAAATAATAATAGTAAAGTAGCAATATATTTTGTGGAATTAGTTTGGTAGGGATACTATTTTGCTTTTGTTTTGTATCTTTCTTCTGCATTTCATGTTGTACTTATTTTCCCTAATTTTTTCTATTTTTCCTATTATTTCTGTGGTATTACTAATTTGTCTCCTTTTGTCTTTTTGGCCTCTTGAGCCGAGGGTCTTTCGGAAACATCCTCTCTGTTCCTTCGGGGCAGGGATAAGGTCTGCGTACACACTACCATCTCAAACCCCACTAGTGAGATTTCACTAGGTCGTCGTTGTTGTAGCAATATATTTTGTAACAAATTTATAATATGATTATTTTATTTATATTGTTAGTGAGATTAGATTAAATATATAGTAAGATATAATTTTTTTAAAATATGAATAAATACCCGTATTAAAAAATATTTAAAAAATATAAAAAAATATTATGTATATGGGGAGTTAAAAATGTCAAAGGTAAATAAACATTGCGTAGGAAGAAAGGATGAAAATGACAATTGTTCAAAATTAAAGGGTGAGTTTGATTCTTAGATTAAACTTGAGAAATGTAAATGATTTTTACCCTTGTTAAATTAGGTCATAAATATTTTACAACAACAACAACAACAACCCAGTATAATCCCACAAGTGGGGTCTGGGGAGGGTAATATGTACGCAGACCTTACCCCTACCCCGTGGGCAGAGAGCCTGTTTCCAGGAGACCCTCGGCTCAAGACATCAACACGAAAGACAATAAGTTAGTACTATCAATAGACTCATACTAAAAATCACGTAAAATACACAACATAACACAAAATAACACAATAGCAACAATATAAAAAATACGAAATAGATGAAATAGAAGAAATAGATGAAAGGTATACTAATATCCAACAAATAACTCACTGTGTCGGTAGCTGATCAGTAACCTTCTACGATTACCTCCTAAGTAGCTAGTCTCACTCTAGTGCGCTGTGGAAATA
>MU692350.1:55603-85845 GCA_026770625.1 Nicotiana glauca
TGTCAGGAGCCAAATCGATGCAAAAGTCAATATCCCTACCAAAGTTAATCATAGTTTTGATCAGAAAAATGGACCAATCAAAATACATGTATAAGAAAAAGAGAAGAGGCAGAGGTGAAATGAATTTGAATATGAACAAAAAAACATAAAAGGAACTCACTGGCCAAACTTGAAATTAACCTTGAACTCTGATTCACCCAAAACTGATGTTACTCGTTTGTTCTTTGTCAAGAGAAAATGAGCAACATCGGTTTTTTGTGGTGAATCGATCTTCTAATCATGAAAAACTAGGGGCTTCACTTGATCAGGTTCAAGGGAAATTGATTTTGAACTTTTAGGTTTGAAACCTAGATTTAAAATTCGACGAGTTCTGGTTAGATTCAAAGGAAACTAACGATGGATTTGGTAAGAGGGGCTCGGGATGGTTCTATGGTGTAAAGATGGGGATGATTGGGTAAACTAGGGTTTGTGTTTCAAACTTCGAATTAAGATTCGACGAGTTTGGCTATGATTCGAAAGAAGGGGTTTGGGGTTTGGAAAGAGGAGGTTGAGGGGAAGCTATGGTGTTAATCTTATGGGGTTTGGCCACCGTTCGCCGCCGTGGGCGATTTCTAGCACGGTGGCAGATGGCGGTGTTACGTTCGTCTCTGAAGGAGACGAAAGACGGATGAGGAGGGGTTTGGTTTTGGGGGGTGAGGGGTAGGGAGTTTGATATACTAAATGGATTAATTCAATCAGGGCCATTGGATGAAAGAGATCCAATGGTTCCGATTGAACCAATAATCAAAACGGGGTCGTTTTAATTTGGCTGGGGTAGACCGGGTAGAGAAAAATGGGTCAGGGTCAGGTTAAGCGGTTCGCAGGCAATAATCTGGACCGTTGGATCAATTTATTTCAATGGTTCAGATCTAAAGGCCTGAAACAACGTCGTTTTGGGGTGGCTGGAGATGGGTTGGATTGGGGACGGGTCTGGGCCGGATCAGGTGTGGGTTTGGGCCTGGGATTTTATTTAAAATTGGTCCAACTCCGATCTCTTTTCTCTTTTTAATTAATTTTCTTTTATTTTCTTTCTAAATTAATTTCCAAAATAAAAACCTAAAATCCTAGGTTAAATTATAAAACCAACTTATCCTAAAGATACTAATTAACTCTAAATAACAATTATTGCACATATTAAATACCAAATCACACAATTAAACACTAAAATGCAAAGTACGTTATATTTTGTGATTTTCCATTTTTTTATAAATCAATTACTTACTTAATCAATCCTAGTTGTAAAATTGAAACCTAAATGTAAATTCAACATGCTTTTGTATTTATTTTTTTCTATTAATTTAAGCAACAAACACGCACACACAAGTGCTAACAATTATTAAAAATATAACAAAAATTCACAAAATTGCACATAATAAAACAAATATTTTTATTTTGATTTTGTGAGAGTAATTCATGGAGGCAAAAATCACGTGCTCACAGCTGCCCCTCTTTGCCCGTAAACACGAAGAGTTTTCGTGCAAAGACAAAGTGAACGGATACGAGCAATTTTTGCCCGTTTGAACACTCCGTGTGAAGCACTTTTTGAAAGATTTTGACCGAACCTTTGCTTCAAAGGTCTCCTACATATCCTTGGCTAAAAAGGAATCGGGTCAATGTAGTTCGGGAAGTTTTGGTAGCTGGGACTACCATGAAGCTGTGGTTTCATTGTCACTGCTGTTGCTGCTACTGTTTGTTGACCTCCTTATTAGACCATGCTAAAAGAAAATAAAAAGCTAGACTAAACTATAGTCTATGAATTACAAAATCCAATCTAGACCTTCAAACTTGCTCTTGTATTTCTTGTTGTCTTGTTGTCTGGTATTCTCTTATAGCAATTCCTTTGTTGCTGCCTTGCACCGATTTCTTGAATTATATTCCTCTATTCTCCAGCGGGCTCCTGACTTCAAAACTTTAAAAATTACACCTCTGTTCTCCAGGCGGGCTCCTGACTTCAAATCTTTAAAATTACACCTCTGTTCTCCAGGTGGGCTCCTGATTCCACAACTTTAACAATTACACCTCTGTTCTCCAGGCGGGCTCTTGACTTCACAACTTTAACAATTACACCTCTGTTCTCCAGGCGGGCTCCTGACTTCACAACTTTAACAATTACACCTCTGTTCTCCAGGCGGGCTCCTGACTTCACAACTTTAACAATTACACCTCTGTTCTCTAGGCGGGCTCCTGACTTCACCACTTTAAACAATTACACATGTGTTCTCCAGGCGGGCTCCTGACTTCAAATCTTTTAAAATTACACCTCGGTTCTCTAGGCGGGCTCCTGACTTCATAACCTTAACAATTACACCTCTGTTCTCCAGGCGGGCTCCTGACTTCAAATCTTTAAAAGGTACACCTTTGTTCTCCAGGCGGGCTCCTGACTTCAAACAACTCAAATTGTCTTCTTTTGTTACTTGATATTGTTTTCCCTCGCATTTTGAACCATTTTTCCTTGATACTTGAATTGTCTTCCTTTGAAACTTCTTTTTCCTTAAAACTTTAGTTGTCTTCCCTATTTTTTCTGGTGCTTGCCTTTCCTTACGGTGGATTTCTCCGAAACAACCGAGATTTTCTGCCCCTGTTTCAATCATATAAAATCTCGTCAGTTTAAAATGTGTTGGTTGGTTGTGATACTCTTGCTGGGATGTTTTTTTTCCTTTGATCCTTTCCATGCTCTACTTCGTCCGACTGCCTTGAGCTTGGTTGAAAACTTCTGAACTTCTGACTACTCCTTATTACAAACTTCCCAACTATTATTTCTAGTCTGCTTATCTAACCCCATATATTTCCCATTACCGCTGATTTCTACTCGAAGATCTTGCATGTTTATTGACTAACCACTTTCTCTGTCATCTGTATCCCTGAAACGTCATTTTTTCGTTTGGACCCAATATCCTCTATTTGTTGCATTGCTCAGGAACCGACATCTTCCTGACCTTTGTGTCCTACATGAATCTCGCATCACGTCCATTTTCCCCACTCTGTGTGTACGTTGCTCTTTTTCCACGAAAAATTTTCTCCGCTATCCACAACACTTCCTGTCCTTGTTTCATACACAAAGAAAAAGTCGGTCAGTTTAAAGTGTGGTGATTGGATGTGATATTCCTGCTGGGGATGGTTTTTCCCTTATCTCCTTTCCATACTTGGTTTTGTCCGACTGCCTTGACCTCGATCGAGAATTTCCAACCCTCTATCTAACCCTTATCCACAAACTTCCAAATTGTTGCTTTTCGTTTCTAGCCTTTCTTATTCGATCCCCTTCCCTTCACGAAATCTTAGACCATTCATCATGTGGATTTCCAATAATGCCTTTCATGTCTCATCATATCATCGTCGACCTGACCTAGCCACATTTCGCTTAGCACCATGTTGGAAACTGGTAGTAAGCTTTGAAATTCCTTCTTATTTGTTAGAATCAATTTATTATTGTAAAATCCTTAGTCAAAAGAAAAGAAATGTGATGATTTCGAAAGATAAGAATAAAAGAGAAAATCTTCTTTTAGAAGACTGTTTGAGAAGAGAAAAAGGACTTATCTGAATGTGATAACTGATCCCAATGATCATGTTGTGCATTTCGGATTAATCAACCCAGTCTATTCATTTCAATCAATTTCCAGTTGTCTTGCTCTTGCCTCAAAATTCTCATAATTCAATTCTATCTTTGTTCTGCTTGATGTCCCGATGGATTTCTGTCGTCAACCTTAACTTGTTCGTTCCTTTGTCAGTTCTTTGTCGCCTTATGGTGCCTATGAAGGTTTTCACCAATAAGACTCTCTCATTTTTTGGACTTCTTACATCGCCTTACAGTTCCCTTGCGGGTTTTCACTAACAAGACTCTCTCATTTTTGATTTCTCTCGACTTACATCGCCTTTCAGTGCCCTTGCGGGTTTTCACTAAATAGACTCTCTCATTTTTAGATTCTTCCTGCTTAAAACTGGCGTGTTTCCCCTGATATGCACTATCTATACTTGCTTGACTTGGCACCTCTCGAAGACTGATCGGGAGGTCTTTCTTTGGATGTTAATATGGGTTCTTGGATAAGTTTGGAAAGAAAAGGGTATCAAAAAGTTCAAACCAAATCCAACGGTTTAGAATTACAACTTTTGGAACCAACTTTCTCATTTCAAACATGACTTTCTGCCCCAGTTTCTTGTTTGGGGGACCTTTTGAGTTTTACTTTCCTATGACCGAGCCGTGAAGCTACCTACGTATCCTTAAGAGGAATCAGGTCAAACGTAGTTCACCCGAATTCCTTGTTGTTACAATTTTGCTTTTCATTTATTTTTCTTTTCTATTTTCCTTTTCTTTACATTTTTATTTTTTCTTTTCTTTCTTCTCTTTTCTTTTCTTCTTGGTTATTGATTCCAAAGGAGGGTACGGAATAAAATAAATAAGGCTTAAAAGGGTGAACAAAGGGTAAAGTGTTTAGATAGCAAAACAAATTGCCTTCGTCATTTCAACCTTCGAGATAATGCCAAGTACAAACAATCAATGATTATACTAAAGAAATCATACATAATATCTCTTGACCGCATCAGACTTGATAGCCATATCTATGCATTTTCCTTCAATATCTGTTAAACATAAATCGCTATTGGACAATACTCTAGTCATAATGAACGGTCCTTGCTAGTTCGGGGCGAACTTGCCTTTTGCTTCAGCCTGATGTGGAAATATCCATTTCAACACTTGATGCCCCACTTCAAACCTCCTGGGATGCACCTTCTTGTTATACGCTCTTGCCATCCTCTTTTGATACAATTGGCCATGACATACTGTTGCCAATCTTTTTTCATCAATTAAACTCAACTGCTNTTGCTAATCTTTTTCCATCAATTAAACTCAATTTCTCCAAACGGGTTTTGACCCACTCATCATCATCAATCTCAGCCTCGTCGACAATCCGAAGAGATGAGATTTTGACTTCTGCAGGGATCACTGCTTCAGTGCCATATACCAACAAATAAGGAGTTGCACCTACTGAAGTGCGAACAGTAGTGCGATAACCCAATAACGCAAATGGTAACTTCTCATGCCATTGCCTGGAACTTTCTACCATTTTCCTCAGTATTTTCTTTATGTTCTTGTTGGCTGCCTCAACGACTCCATTTGCTTTAGGACGATATGGGGTGGAATTGCGATGTGTAATCTTAAACTGCTGACATACTTCTTTCATCAAATTGTTGTTAAGATTAGCACCATTATCGGTGATGATTACCTTTGGGATTCCAAATCGACAGATGATATTTGAGTGTACAAAATCAACCACTGCCTTCTTGGTTACAAACTTGAAAGTTCTAGCCTCAACCCATTTGGTGAAGTAATCAATAGCCACCAAAATGAACATGTGCCCATTGGATGTTGCTGGATCAATGGGAACAACTACGTCTATGCCCCAAGCAACAAAGGGCCACGGTGCCGACATCATGTGCAATTCCGATGGCGAAGAGTGAATCAAATCCCCGTGTATCTGGCATTGGTGGCACTTGCGCACAAAACTGATACAATCACGCTCCATAGTGAGCCAGTAATATCCTGCTCAAAGAATTTTCTTTGGCAGAACATATCCATTCATGTGTGGTCCGCACACTCCCGAATGTACCTCGGTCAAAACAGTCGTGGCTTCTCTAGCATCTATACACCTCAACAAACCAAGGTCCGGTATTCTTTTATACAAAACCCCTCCACTGAGGAAAAATCCACTCGCCAAATGCCAAATTGTTCTTTTCTGATCCCCCGTGGCCTGCACCGGATATATCCCCATCCTAATGTATTCCTTGATATCATGGAACCATGGTTCACCATTAACTTCTTCCTCTATCACATTACAGTACGCATGCTGATCGCGGACTTGAATATGTAACGGATCAACATAAGCTTTGTCTGGATGATGTAGCATTGAGGCTAATGTGGCCAAAACATCGGCAACCTCATTATGAACCCTTGGGATATGTTTGAACTCCACTGATCGAAACCGTCGACATAGATCATGCAAACATTGTCGATACAGTATGAGTTTCAAATCCCGTGTTTCCCATTCTCCTTGAATTTGATGTACCAGGAGGTCCGAGTCTCCCAAGACCAAAACGTCCTGGACATCCATATCCGCAGCTAACCGTAAATCCAAAATGCATGCCTCACATTCAGCCATGTTGTTGGTATAATAAAATTGAAGCTGAGCCGTAACAGGATAGTGATGTCCTATTTTGGATATAAGCACATCCCCTATTCCAACTCCTTTCATGTTTGCAGCCCCATCAAAGTACAGTTTCCAACCTGGTTTTTTAGTTAGTTCCATCTCATCAATATGCATCGTCTCTTCATCAAGAAAATAAGTCTTCATTAGCTCATATTCTTCATCGATCGGGTTCTTGGCCAAGTGATTAGCCAAATCTTGGGCTTTCATTGCAGTCCTTGTCACATAGACAATGTCAAACTCCATGAATAAAATCTGCCACTTTGCAAGTCTCCCTGTTGGCATAGGCTTTTGAAAGATATACTTCAATGGATCCAAGCGGGAAATGAGGTAAGTAGTGTAAGATGACAAATAATGTTTCAATTTTTGAACTACCCAAGTTAGGGCACAACATGTCTTATCAAGGTGAGTGTACTTAACCTCATAGGCCGTGAAATTCTTGCTAAGATAGTAGATGGCTTGTTCCTTCCTGCCAGTGATGTCATGCTATCCTAGTACACAGCCAAATGAATTTTCCAAAACTGTCAAATAAAGAATCAATGGTCTTCCTGGTTCAGGTGGGACCAATACAGGTGGATTTGACAAATACCCCTTTATCTTATCAAACGCCTCTTGACATTCTTCGGTCCATTTGACCATGGCATCCTTCTTCAATAACCTAAAAATAGGTTCACAAGTTGATGTGAGCTGAGCAATAAACCTGCTGTTGTAGTTCAACCTTCCCAAAAGACTCATCACTTCAGTCTTGTTTTTTGGAGGCGACAATTCTTGGATGGCCTTGATCTTCAACTGATCCAACTCAATGCCAAGCCGACTGACTATAAATCCCAACAACTTTCCGGATGGATGCCAAATACACACTTGGTAGGGTTAAGTTTAATGTCGTATCTGCGAAGCCTCTGAAAGAACTTCCTCAAATCTCTGACGTGGTCGGCCTGCTGCTTTGACTTGATGATTACATCATCCACGTACACCTTAATCTCTTTGTGAATCATATCATGGAATACATGTTCATTGCTCGCATGTATGTTGCCCCAGCGTTCTTCAGACCAAATGGCATTACTTTCTAGCAATAAGTTCCCCATGGCGTGATGAATGTCGTCTTATCTGCATCTTCTTCATCCATCAGAGTCTGATGATACCCAGCATAGCAATCCACGAAAGATCCAATCTCACGCCTCGCACAATTATCAATCGGGATGTGAATATTGGGTAATGGGAAGTTATCCTTTGGGCTTGCTTTGTTCAGATTGCGGTAACCAATGCATACTCTGATCTTGCCATCCTTCTTCGGTATTGGCACTACATTGGCCAACCATTCAGGATATCGAGTGACTCGAATAACCTTTGCATCCAGCTGCTTGGTTATTTCTTCCTTAATCTTCACACTCATGTCAGTTTTGAATTTTCTCAATTTTTGCTTGACAGGAGGGAATGTCGGATCAGTAGTCAATTTGTGAACCACTAGATCAGTGCTTAAACCTGGCATGTCGTCATACGACCATGCAAACATATCTTTGTATTCCATGAGTGTTTCGATTAATTCTTTCCGAGTTTTGGGTTCGAGATGGATGCTTATTTTAGTCTCTCTGGTGTTACTCGCGCCCCCTAAATTGATGGCTTCGGTATCATTCAAATTGGGCTTAGGTTTTTCCTCAAAATGGCCTAATTCTTTACTAATCTCCTCAAGAGCCTCATCTTCGTCAAATTCTGGCTCGTAATCACACTCAACCTCTTGAACTATTATCTCAGATTGATTTCTTAGACTGGGTTGAGGTTTCCTTATGCACATCATATCATTAGAACCGGCATAAAAGGAATTGTACAGAAAAGAAAAGAAGAAAACAAATATAAAATTTATTATGAGTGAAAAACAGGAAGAAACTGCATTTCATTGAAAATGGAAGATAACAAGGTTTGCATACTTAAAATAAACTGAAATTCGGATTACAACCCTGAAATAATCCATACAAACTTAAAGAAAAATCAAAGCAGACTACCAAGGCTCCCTCCGAATAGGGAGAGGAATAGTCTTCCAATTATTAATCTTCGCTTTTGGCCCGACAAACTGTATTTCTGCGTGGCTAGGACCCTCGCCGAGTTCTAACATGTTCACCTCGCTGAACAACTGCTCAAATCTTTCTATCAACTCCTTATTAGGGATAACCTTATCATTGGTAATCGTCGTCGTTGGTCGTTTTCTGGTACCCGCCTTGACAAATGACCTGGAGAGATGTGGTACCGGCTTTGGAAGGACCCATGCCCTTTTCTTTAGCTTCTTGGCTCTACTTATGTCTGCGGCTGTGGGTTGGAATCCTAGACCAAAAGTTCCCGCATTTTCAGGAAGGGATACTGGTTGTATGATGCCTTGCAAAGCAGATCCTAGGCCTTTCCCTGGTATGAACCCATTCTTCAGCATTTCGTATGCTACCATGACCGATGCAGCTGTTACCTTCGGGTTAGGGATACACTTCCCCTCTTGCACTTTCTCGACTATCGCTGTATCTGCAACTTGATGGACCCATGGCCCCTTGTCATCTTCCATTTCTATAAATGGCACAATGGCGTCGCTGTGTGAGCACAAATTGTCTTCCCCATGCACCATTATCTCCTGCCTGTCCCATTAGAACTTGATCATCTGGTGAAGAGTTGACGGTACTGCTTTAGCAGCGTGGATCCACGGTCGACCCAATAGCAGATTGTATGAGACAGCTATATCCAGTACTTGAAATTCCATTGTGAACTCCACTGGTCCTATCGTTAATTCCAACACTATGTCCCCGATTAAGTCTTTGCCCCCGCTATAGAATCCTCGCACACAGATACTGTTCTTGTGGATCCTCCCCTTCTTTACTTTCAGTTTGGTCAGAGTGGAGAGAGGACAGATGTTTGCACTCAAACCATTGTCAACCAATACCTGTGTGACCACAGAGCTCTCACATTTTACTGCCAGATAAAGGGCTTGTTGTGTTCCGTGCCCTCTACGAGCAATTCATCATCAGAGAAAGTGACCCTTTTCACTTCGAAAATTTTGTTGGCTATTTTCTCCAAGTGATTCACAATGATTCTGTCAGGGACATGTGCCTCGTTCAAGATTTTCATTAATTCTCAGCAATGTTCGTCCGAGTGGATCAGTAATGAAAGCAAGGAAATTTGTGCCGGTGTCTTATTTAACTATTCTACAATGGAATAGTCCTGCATCTTCATCTTTTTTAGAAAATCTTCTGCTTCCTCTTCGGTCATGGGTTTCTTTGCTGAAGCTGAATTATCCTTGGCTTTCCTCAAATCTGCGGGAGCAAAACATCTTCCCGACCGAGTTAACCCTTGGGCCTCATAGACCTCCTCCTTGACCTCCTTTCCTTTATACATCACTGCCACCCATCCGTAGTTCCACGAAATAGCCTTGCTGCTGATTATCGACAATTGGGTTACCGACTTTATGATAAATTGATCGACACGGGACCCTTCCGTTATTTTGATGGGTCTGCTGACTACTCCCGGCACAATCACCTTTACTCTCTCCTATCTCGTTGTGATCTGGCTTGGAGACCCCTTGTTCACTGCCGCAGAAGTCCCAACACTCTTTTCAATTAACTCGAGCACTGACCCTTCCCCTGTTGGTTGTTCAATTATCTTTGTCTCACTGGACCGAATTGTTATTACGGTCTGTGATGACTTCTTCGGCTCTCCCCCTTTATGCATAATTTCAATCATGTTCACCTCTGGGTGAGCTGGAATTGGATTCCTGTTGATGTTAGGTACCTCAGGAGCTTGTACTTCAATTATGTTAGTGTCAATAAGCTCTTGTATTGCACTCTTCAAGTGCCAACACTTCTCGGTATCATGCCCCGGGGTACCTGAACTGTACTCGCAACTGACTGAGTAATCAAGGTTTTTTGGAGGTAGATTTGGCAGTTTAGATGGTATTGGCCTTAGCATATTCAATTGTCTGAGTATGTAGAACAGACTGTCATATGATTCCCCCAATGGAGTGAATGTTTTCTTCTTTTGTGCCCTGTCACCCCTGAACGCCGGATTAGGTCAAAAAGTTTGACCAGGAGGGTTTCTATTCTGTGGAGCGTGAGCACGCCATTGGTTGTGAGCCGGAGGTTAGATGTATGCTTGGGCGTGGTGAGCAGAAAAAGGAGCTTCGGGATGTGGGTAGCAGTGTTGGGGTGGGCTATATGGAGTGTGAGGGTAAGTTTGAGGGTAGGGTGGAGGATGGTTATAGTAAGATGACGTGCCTCGGGGCCAAGCTCTCGACTCGATCGTCGCAACTTCTTCTTTCTTCTTCTTCCCGAGCACACCCCCGGTGCCTCTTTGGATAGCTTAAGTGGTTGCTTTGATCGCTGAGTAACTCAGGATCTTGTTGGACTTGAGTCCTTTCTCGATCATGCCGCCTATTTTCACAACCTTATTGAAAGACTTGCCAATCACCATTAACAAGTGACCAAAATAAGTCGGCTCCAATGCTTGCAAAAAGTAATCAACGATCTCTCCCTCTTTCATCGGGGGGTCGACCCTCGCAGCTTGTTCCCTCCAACGGAAACCGTATTCCTTGAAACTCTCTCCAGTTTTTTTCTCCAGTTTTATCAATGACTGACGATCTGGAATGATTTGTAGATTGTACTGGAAGTGGCCGGTGAATGCTTGTGCCAAATCATCCCAGGTGTACTACCTACCATGGTCCTGTTGCGTATACTATTCTAATGCAGATCCGCTCAAACTCTAGCTGAAGTATGCCATCAGTAACTCATCCTTTCCACCCGCCCCTCTCATTTTGCTGCAAAATCCTCGCAAATGTGCCACTGGATCACTATGCCCATCATATAGATCGAACTTAGGCATCTTGAATCCTGCTGGGAGCTGAACATCTAGGAACAAACATAAATCCTTATACGCCATACTGACTTGGCCGCCCAAACCTTGCATATTCCTGAAGGATTGCTCCAGGCTTTTTACTTTTCGAAACATTTCTTCCTGCTCCGGGTTCTTGGTTTGCTTTTCAGGTTCTGCGGAGATACCAAGTTGAGGATGGTAAAGGTATGGTTCAGGTGCTTTGAAGGTGGGTTCGGGAGGGTAATATTGATTATCCTACATTTGGAACACAGGCTCACTGGAAGACCTGTGGAGTGGGGCTGGTGCAGGTGCCACAAAGACAGGAGTAGTTGGTGGAGGGTATGGAACTGTTTTTGGGATTTGTGGTATTTGGGAGGTGGTTCACTGATGATGTTGAAAATTAGGGGATAAATCCGAAACAAGCTGTTCCGGAAACTGGGTGGGTATTGGGAGAAAAGTAAGGTTAGCGGGATAGGCTGATGGTGGCTGACCCCTCGTCCAAGCCTGGTACATCTCAGTCATCTGCTGTTTCAACTTATACATCTCATCTTTCATCGCTTTCACATCTACCTCTTCTACCCCAGCGCTTCGTTCTCTATCGGGGCTAGACATGACCACTGGTATCGGTCCCTTTGATCTAGTTTGATAATGGTAATATGCCAGTACGCTGTAGGTAAACTTACTTCTTGGATTTTCTGGACAAGCAACAAACTTGTTAGTTTTTAGACTTGGACATATATGCAATCGCACGTTGGGATGCAATGCACCTAGACAATTAACCATTTCTATCATGTATTTGCTTCAGTTGCGTGCGTCATTCTGGCTTTTCATAATTGTTCGCCATTTTAATACCCCTCAAACTTTTCCCTTATTTTACTTATTTTTTTATTTTTATTATTTTCTAGTGGTGGTCAAATCTTATGTGGATTGCCTACGTATCATGTCCCTGCATGAATCAGACTGTGCGTAGTTCTGGCCGATGAAAAATACGTAGCCAAATATTTTCAAAAACGACTTCTCTTATAACACTTGGAAGAAGTTACAAACTTTGAAAAGACAAACAAAGCAAACTTGAAGAGAATCTGACTTACAAACTTTAATGATGAAAATACAGACTCAAAACAAAGATTAAGAGTACATTAATGCCTTAAAATTTCCTGGGGCCCGTGAGGCATCATTCGGCCTTGCCGCGGGCCTTTGTGCGAGATCCCTTTGGAGCCTATCCAAATCTCTCATTATTTGTCGGATGAATGTCATCACTGCCGCAAAAAATGTGGTATGGGTCATGTTCTCGCACGCTCGGTACTTTGCAATAATGTAATGTGCGATGTTTGCGACCTCTTCTCTAATCTTGTTCTTTTCCTGCAGCAGCCGCCCTATCTGTTGATCCCGGGTTTTCAGCACTCGAGAATTATGAAGGAGTTGATCTTAAAACTTATGCATTTGTTCCTCCATCCGTGCCATTAGGTAGTAACAGTGCTTCCTATCTGCTCTGGAATCTCTAGCTTTCCTGAATACCTTGTCTTCGAGAGTGGCTATTGTTCCTCTTAGGACAGTGACGCTCCCTTCATAGTCCATATTCATCTGCTTTATGTGAAGTGCCCGCTCTTTTGCTCCATTTGTCCACCTGGCTCGGATCCTTGCCAAGCTAGCTTCAGATCTCTCCAAGCCCTCTTGGCACTCGCGGGCTTTTCCTTTTAGTTCATTTATGAGTCTTTGGTTAGCCTGGCTCCTTTCTGGTTTTCTGATAGTTGTTCTTATTTTTCGGATTTGAGCCTTAAGGGCCTCATTTTTTTGGGTTAGGCTTTTCTTCTCCCCCTCATCTGCAGCGGCTTGAACATCTTTTTCAAATCGAAGTTGCATGTCTTGCTTCTCCAGTTTGCTTATTTTGGCCCTGTAGGTTTCTTCCTTCGCCAACCAACCCCATTGTTCTCGTAAGTCATCCGTAAATTGCTAGATATGGGCTCTTTTAGCAGGTCTTAGGGGAATATGGAATCTCTTCTCAAACCATACCTTATACTTTGGGTCCATTTCGCCTCTAGCTACATCTCGGACCATGGTTCTGGGCTCGAGGAATCTGCACTCATTCCATAACTTGTGAATTCTATCCTCTAGAAATGCAGCTCTAGGACATAACTCGTTGACTTGTTTGCTCAGGTCTTCATCATTAGGGACGGTTTGAAACCTTCTCAACTGCCACAATACCCGATGGGGAGCATATGCTGGATGCTCCGGATGCCCTAAGAGAATATAACATTCTTCAGCCGACATGTGTCACACCTCCTTTTTCTCTACACCACCGGAAGGGGTATAAGGAAATTTTTCCAATTAAAGGATAATTGAAACGAATTTATTTAAAAAAAAAGATTCAAAGTCGCCACTTGGGATATTTATGGTGTCCCAAATCACCGGTGCTAATCCAGAATTGAGGAAAAGAATGACTCTGTTATTATAGTTTGCAAACCAGAAATCCGAGTAAGGAATTCTGTTAATCCGGGAGAAGGTGTTAGGCATTCCCGAGTTTCGTGGTTCGAGCACGGTCGCTTTGATCCTATTTGGCTTATTAAATTATTTAATTAATGATTTTAAACCTATGTGTATTTGTTTCTTTTCACCGTTTTTAATTTTAAAAAAAATTATCTTGAGACGGGTTACGCGTACGTATCCCCGCCCATTTGGTGGGTCAAAAATCATATCACGCGGACGTGTCTATTATCGATAACGCTTAATTATTATTATGAATGTTTGGGCCGAAGTTGCATGAACGCATACTCCGATTTTGTTTTTAAGAAATGTAGTTGTGTTACGCGAACGTATACGTAACCACACTTAGTATTTTAAACGGTCCTAAAGGATATTCTACGAAATATTTAATTATTAATATTTTATATCTAGCCTATGAAATTACTAGGAGGCCATACGGGATTTTAATGTACTTACATGAACTAAAAATAATGAAAAGCTTGAAACCTATTTTATTATTAAGAAAAAAAATTGAGCGAAGTTGCGCGAACGCATACTCCAAATTAGTTTTTTTTTAGAATTGTGATCATGTTACGCGAACGTATACGCAACCACAATCGTATTTTAAACGGCCCTAAAGGCTTTTCTACGAATCATTTTATATCCAGGCTATGAAATCAATACGAGGGCCATAAGTTAAGTGATTGGATGGCACACCTTAAATTTATTAAAATAAAAAAATTCAATTACATCAAATAGTCCATGTGATATACAATTGTGCTCATTACTACTCAGGAACAGCGAATGCCAAGTGCATCAACCAATTTACCCAAACCATTACGGAAAGACCAGCCTTACATTGACTGTGATACCAAACAAAAGCAATATCTTGTTAGAAGGTGTAATATGACTTGTTTAGCTTTAGACAAATCAATCAGGGAAACATGACCATTCAATTTCATAACTCAAACCATTTACAAAATTCAGATAAGAAGACAAAAGAGATTAGAGAACCAAAACAAGAATTAGACCTCTATGTAGAATCTGACTGTGGGCATCGTAAGAGTGTATCAGTACCATGATTATTGGTTGAACAAGAAGAAGATGAGTTGAGTTTTCTTAGTGAAATGACTTGGAAATCTGTCTTAATAGGGTATGGTTGCGGCTTAATATTTGGATTGACCCTACTGTATGTCATACACTTTTTTGAAAGGCCAGAATGGCTCTTAGGCTTTTTGCAATTATCACTACTGAACTAACATACAGAACAAAGAGGAGAGGTCAAAGACGAAACAAAGTGATCAAACATTGTTGCTACACCCCAAACATAACAATAAATTATCAACTCAAACGATCAATATTATGACAAACTCTAATTTTTTATACATACCAAAGTTATGAAAGACCCAATTTAAAATTATACAGCCACCACTGATGGAAACAAATAGTAACTGAAGCAAATGAAAACACAAAATGCATGAGAATTCAGGACACTTCCTATTTGAATCCTTAGAGCTCTTGAATTGTAGTTTTGAGGCCTGTCTAATATGCATAAATACCCAATGATTCTAGGTGATTTAATGAGCTTAGAGTGCTATAAAATTCAAACCACATGCTTGGGGGATACCAGATATTGAGTTTAACACAAAGCAACATGGCTTGGCCTTATGCCTTAGTCAAACTTCCCTATTAAATCATGACTCAACTTACTGGAATACACCCTCAAACAAAACCTTTCAATAGGATGTTAAAAGAACTATTGCAAGGCCAAATTCAATCACATAACATTCTAATGCTAACAGTCCATTCAAATTATCCTAAAATTAATGCTATTACACATCATAGTAACTTTTTCACTTATGGACATTCTTACACGAAACTGAACCAAACAGAGGGAACAAAACTCAGTAACTTCAATTTTCTCCTTGATATCATACTCATGCTAAATATACTGATCAGAACAATTCTAGTATTGAACAACACAGGCATACATGAGATTAAAGGAAGAAAGAATAAAATTTAAACACAAATCAGCCCTCAATATATTTCAGGTTCAAACTCCACTCTACAACTTTAAGTGATATCCATTAAATTGAAAATACCTGGAATTCAAAAGAGAAGTAAAAACAATGAGTGAATGATCAGCAAAGAACAGCAGAAACAACGTCAATTCTAGCTTCAGCAATATACCAATAGATTCAGAGACCAAACAGCTTCCAGAAATAAAACTTGAAATCGGAAAACTCAGACCATTTTTACCCAGATGATTCAAATGTTCTTTCAGAGATTAAACAGTAACAAAAATGCAAAAATGATCAATGAAGTAGTAAAACAATATAGCCGTTTGATTTTTATCAGATTATTCCTCTTCAATCTCTCTGATTATTTTTTTTTCTCTGAATTTTTTTCAGACTCTCTTTTAAATATATTTCTTTGGACTCTTTCTCACTGCGTGTTTCTTACTCTCAGTGAATTAAACTCTCAATCTATTAAACTCTCCAAATTTCAGGGTCTTTTTTCGAGTGTCCTCTTCTCTATGTTCTCTTTCAACTTGAGGTTGCTCCCTTTAATCTCTATTGCTCTCTCTCTTTTTATTCTGATTTTTAACCCTCTTTAGTGGCATTCCATTAGTTCACTACCCATTCTTACATTCTCTTTTCAATTTTTAATCCACTTCCACTAAGCTAGTGCCTTCTTATTTTAAAACAGCTAATGTACCTCCTATTCAACTAGCAGCCCCTAAATTGAATCCCTACTTCTGTTAATTACCCCCTTAAAATCCCCCGTTAATTACTTAATACTCTATTAATTACCCCAACATACCGAACATATACGAGTGAAATTGAACCCAAGTTCAACCTCAAGCCTATGGGCTTAACACCTGTATTGAGCCTATTTCCTTAGGCTTCTGATTAACAGAGCCCATATAGAATCAATGGGCTTTGACAGAGTTTCCCAAAAGGGAATCAGAGTTCCTTTCCTTGAACATTAGAACAAAAATGAAATAACGCAAAGAACAAAGAAATTAAACGACATCGATGAACAAACTCTAATTTTAAACATACGATCAGAATTATTTCAAAACAAAAACAAAACAGAAAAGGCAAAGTAAGAAGAGATGAATACTATAATTTAAACGGAACTAAAGATGAAAGAAAGGAAAAGGAATTGAAAATACCTAAGGACCAGGCGGACAAAATTCTGAAATTACTCCTCGCTCCTTTGATTTAGACCGAAATGGACCTTAATAGTGTGTTTTCAAACGAAAATACACGAATAAAGTCAATTTCGATCTCAAACCATCAGTAAACTTGTCTGTTCGATTTTTAGGGCTTGCGTCCCGAATTTTTTTCGATCTGAAATTGGAAGAGTTTGACTATGATTTGAATGAAATGGACTGGAGATTTGGGGTGAGGGGACAAAGAGGGTCATGGGGTGTTAGTTTGGGGCTGAGGGGAGGTGCTGCCGCCGGATACGGTGGAAGGACTGTTAGCTTTTTTGAATATTCGAGAAGCTTGGGTAGGTTTTGAGGGAAATCGATCATGGATTTGAGATGGGGAGGCAGAGAAGGGGTTATGGTGTAAAGATGGAGTGGTTTGGGCCACCGGAACCACCGTGAGGCGATTTTCGGTGGGCGGAGTAAGGCGGAGGCGGCAAGGATTTGGGGGCGGCGGGTTCTCTAGGGTTTAGGTGAGGGAGATGAGATATGGGGGCGTCGGAGGGGTTTGGGTAGTTAAACAAACATTTTGATTCTGGACCGTTCAATCTCATGAGATCGACGGTCCCGATCAATATAGGGGGGAAACGGGGTCGTTTGGTTTAATTGGGGGCTGGGTCAGTTATTTAGGAACGGGTGGGGTTGTGGGAAGGGTTCTCGACCACACAATCAAACTAAATGAATGGTTCAGATTAAATCATGTCCAAACGACGTCGTTTGGGTGGCAATGGGGGCTGGACCGGGTAGGGGGATGGGTTTGGGCCAGTTTGGGAGGGTATTTGGGTTGTTTTGTTTGGGCTTCTTCGAATTTAACCGGATTTTGGCCCAATTCTGATTACCCCCTCATCTATTTTCCTTTTCTTTTTATTTCAAGAGTATTTTAACAACTATAAACAAAAACCTTAATTGAACTCTAAACCAAATTATTCTACCCAATTAACTTACTTATTTCTAAATAAAAATTATCGCCAAATAATTAAATACCAAGTTGAAAGACAAATCACACGATTTTGACGTTAAACACTTAAAATGCAAAGTACGTTATTTTGTGATTTTTTTTCATTTTTGTAAAATAAGTAATTTACTGCTTAACTCAAAAATTGTAAAATTAAATCCTAAATACAATTACAACATATTTTTGTATTTTTTATTAATTTAAACACGTAAACATGCACGGAGAAATGCAAGTAATGACAGAAAATATCACAAAAATTTACAAAATTGCACTCAAAGGAAAAATTATTTAATTTTGATTTCTTTGGGATTAATTCGTATGAGGCAAAAATCACGTGCTCACAGCTACCCTTCTTTGCTCGTAAATACGAAGAGTTTTCATGCAAAGACAAAGTGAGCGGATACGAGCGATTTTTGCCCATTTGAATACTCCATGCGAAGCATTTTTCGAAAGATCTTGGCCGAACCTTTGCTTTAAAGGTTTCCTACATATCCTTGGCTAAACTGGAATCAGGCCAATGTAGTTCGGGAATTTTGGTAGCTGGGACTACCATGAAGTTGTGTTTATTGTTGTTGCTGCTGTTGTTACTTGCTGACCCCTTATTACACCATGCTAAAATAAAAATAAGAAGCTAGACTAAATTATAGTCTATGAATTGCAAAATCCTATCTAGACCTTCAAACTTGCTCTAGTGTTTCTTGCTGTCTTGTTGTCTTGTATTCTTTCGGTGAAATCCATTGTTGCCACTTTGCACCGACTTCTTGTAATGTTCTCCCTCTTCTTTGGGCGGGTACCTAATTGTTGATCCTTTAAATGTCTTCTCTTGATCATTATTTTCTTCCTCTGCTCTCCAGGCGGGCTCCTGACTTATTGATCTTGAATGTATTGCTCTTGATTTTTTTTTGTACTCCTCCTGATTTTTGTTGTATTCCTCTGTTCTCCGGGCGGGCTCCTGACTTCAACAACTTAAAAGATAACGCCTTCGTTCTCCGGGCGGGCTCCCGACAACAATAACTTAAAAAGATAACGCCTCCGTTCTTCGGGCGGGCTCTCGACTTCAACAACTTTAAAAGATAATGCCTCCGTTCTTCGGGCGAGCTCCCGACTTCAACAACTTAAAAAAGGTAATGCCTCCGTTCTTCGGGCGGGCTCCCGACTTCAACAAATTTAAAAGATAACGCCTTCGTTCTTCGGGCGGGCTCCCGACTTCAACAACTTAAAAGGGTAATGCCTCCATTCTTCGGGCGGGCACCTGACTTCAACAACTTAAAAATTAACGCCTCCGTTCTTCGGGCGGGCTCCTGACTTTAACAACTTAAAAAGTAACGCCTCCGTTCTTCGGGTGGGCTCCCAACTTCAACAACTTAAAAAGATAACGCCTCCGTTCTTCGGGCAGGCTCCCGACTTCAACAACTTAAAAAGGTAACGCCTCCGTTCTTCGGGCGGGCTCCCGACTTCAACAACTTAAAAAGGTAACGCCTCCGTTCTTCGGGCCGACTCCCGACTTCAACAACTTTGAAAAATAACGCCTACGTTCTTCGGGAGGGCTCCAGACTTCAACAACTTAAAAATGTAACGCCTTCATTCTTTGGGCGGGCTCCCGACTTCAATAACTTAAAAAGTAACGCCTCCGTTCTTCGGGCGGGCTCCCGACTTCAACAACTTTAAAAAGTAACGCCTCCGTTCTTCGGGCGGGTTCCCGACTTCAACAACTTAATTTTTCTTCCCTCTTGATATTGTTTTCCCTTGCCTCTTGAACCATTTTCCTTTGATACTTGAATTATCTTCCTTCAAAACTGCTTCACTTAAAACTTGTGTTGTCTTCCCTGTTCTTTAAATGGGTACCTGACTTTAACAAAAAATGAAAGAAAATTTCCTGCCCCAGTTTGATAGTTGGGTGCATCTGTGAGTGTTATCTGAATCATGTTACTAAATACTTTTAACAATTTTAAAAGCTATGTCCCATTATTTAGGTGAGTCCTCAACATCTTTTGGTAAATTGCTTGTTTCAATACTATATCATTCTCCTGCTGCTGAATCTTTTGTTGTTGTAGTCCTTTTTTTTCAAGATAATTTTAAGGTTACATCCCATTATCCAGGGGGTCCTGACAACTCCTAATTTAAATTGGGTAAAAAGGTAGAAAAAGATGGTGTTTCCTCTTGGGGGAAAATGTGAAAAAAGATGGTGTTTATTCTTGGGGGGAAAAGGTGGAAAAAGATGGTGTTTATTATTGGGGAAAAAAGGTGGAAAAAGATGGTATTTATTATTGGGGGAAAAAGGTGGGAAAAGATGGTGTTTATTCTTGGGGGGGAAAGGTGGAAAAAGATGGTGTTTCTTTGGGTGAATTTGTGTTAAATTCTGGTACTCGTGCTTATTTTAACTTTTAAATTGAATCTCATTTTTCAGGAGGGTCCTGAGAATTTACGGTCATACCTATTTGGTACTTGCCTTTCCTTGCGGTGGGTTTCTTCGAAACAACCGAGATTTTCTGCCCCTGTTTTAATCAAAGAAAAATCTCGTCAATTTAAAATGTGGTGGTTGGTTGTGATGCTCTTGCTGGAGATGGTTTTTTCTTCGCTCCTCTCCATGCTCTGCTTTGTCCGACTGCCTTGAACTTGGTTGAAAGCTTCCGACCTTCTGACTATTCCTTAGTCATGAACTTCCCAACTTTTACTTCTAGTGTTCTTATATGACCCCATATATTTCCCATGATAGCTGATTTCCATTTGAAGATCTTGCATGTTTACGGATTTACCACTTTCTCTGTCACCCGTATCACTGAAATGCCTTTTCTCCGTTCAGATCCAATATCCTCCATTTGTTACATTGCTCATGAGCCGGCACCCAACCAAACTTTGTGTCTCATATGAATTCCCAAATCACGTCCATTGTTCCCCACTCCATGTATACGTTGTTCTTTCTTGATTTGTCCACTGGCCTCGGCCTTGAGGTTTGTTGTTTCTTTACTTGACATGGCGACTGATTTCCATTCGAAGACCTTGCTAGTTCCTTGACTAAGCACTTCCTTTATGTTTAGACCAAGAAATACCTCTCCAATATTTGTTGTATTGCCCCTGGACCGATATCTTCCCAACCTTTGTGTTTCATCTGATCCCCAAGCAATATTGCGTGTTACCCATTTTAACACGCATGTCGCTCTTTCCTGATTTAAACCATTGGCCTTGACCTTGAGGACTATAACCTTTGACTTCTGTTTGGAATGTCTTGGTTGTAACTGGTCCAACCTTTTTGTCAATCTCGTCACAGAATATACCTTTGATCCGTTCACCCAACACCCTCCATCCGATGCATTCTCCATGAATTGATACGTACCAAACCTTTGTATTTTGCAGGGATCCCAAAGCATGTTGATTATTACCAGCTCAGTGCCCTAGTTGTTGTTTCCTGACTTATGTCATTTTGATGTACTAGCACAAATCTTGTCTTGTGCAATTGGGAAGCTGAGGGCAAATTTTGAAGCCATTTCTCACTTGCTCTGACCAGACAGACTCAGGAAGAAGGAATGAACAAGAAAAAGAAATAGAATAAAGGACGAAGGAAAAGGATGATTCCTAACAAGAAGAAATACTACAAAGTAGAAACCTATCAGATGTGGATACCAACTCTAATGACCGTGACATGCACTTGCGGACTATTCTGTTAAGTAATTCCGATGTTCAACTGTACCCTTTTTTTTCGTGAAACGGGACTTCCATGCTCCGGCTATTCAATCTGATTTACAATCCTGATTTTGACTTGTCTATCAAGTCTCTCTCTTTTTGGTCTTTCTCTCTCCTTACAATAGCCTCAAGGTGCCCGTGAAGGCTTTCACTAATAAGACTCTCTCATTTTTCTGACTTCTCTCGGCTTTCATTGCCCTACGGTGCTCATGAAGGTTTTCACCAATAAGACTCTCTCATTTTTCATTTTCCTTGTTTGGATCGAAGTGTTGCCCCTGATGTGATTCACCTCTACTCGCTTGACTTGGCATCTCTTGAAAACTGATCGGAATGTTTTTCTTTGGACCGTAATGTGGGTTTTTGGATGGGGTTAGAAAGAAAGGGTATTAAAGGCTCAAAACAAATCAGCATGGGTTCAAACTTACAACCGTCGGAACCAAATTTCTTTATAACAACCACAACTTCTGCCCCAGTCTCCTGCTTGGGGATCTTCTGATTTTTTGTTCCACTCTGACCGAGCTGTGAAGCTGCCTACATATCCTTAAAAGGAATCAGGTCAAACGTAGTTCACCCTTAAATTCCTTGTTGTTATAGTTTTTCTTTTCACTTATCATTATTTTTTATTTTTTTATTTTATTTTTATTTTTTAACTTTCACACTTGTGTTTCTAATCTTTGCTACTAATTCCGAAAGAGGGGTATGAAAGAAAACAAGTAAGGCTCAAAGGGGTAACGAAGGATAAAGTGTTTAGATAGCAGAATAAAATGCCTTCGTCATTCCAATCTTCAAAACATGTCGAGCACAAACAACACGATTAAACAAACATTTGTGACATCTTCTGATTGTGCTAGACTTGATAGCTATATCCACACATTTGATTTCTTTATCTGTTAAATGCAAAGCACCATTGGGCAACACTCTCACTCTTATTATCACGAACGACCCTCGCCAATTTGGACAAATTTGTCTTTGATTTCAAACTGATGCGACATAAAACATAAGGTTTCTTTATGTTTTATCAGCCCCAGTTTCACATGGTTCGGGCTTCAAATGATCTCAATCTATTCTTATTTCCATTAAGTGCCCCTATCATCTTCCCAATTGCTTTATGATTAACCTTTAAGATTAGGCCTAGAACTATGCGCGCATGTCATGCCACTAGAACCAGCATGAAAAGAACTATAAAGAAGAGATAACTAAACAAAAACGACTCAAAATGGAAGAAAATAGAGAATTGCATTAGACATGCGGGGAAAGAGTTTGTACAACAAAACAAACACAATAAACTGGAGTACCATCCTTAGAACAAACCTAGATAGCACTAAACGAGTTACAACGACTAAACAAACCAGGTAAAATTAAAGGATAGAAGGGTTTGAGTCACGAGATAATATCTGGGTTACAATCCTGAAATAACCCGGACAATGACAACAAAATAAACGACCAAAACTCCTCCCTGGCTTGCCAGGAAATGGAGCGTCTTCCCGATTAACAAGCACAACATCTTAGCCACTGACTTCTGCATCAATATCTTCAAGACCATTACCTACTTCAATAACATCATCTTTAGTCAATACATTCCCAAGAGGATTCGCATGCTTTTTGTTGATGTCGTTGATCACAATTATCCCTTCGTAAATCATTCGTCCTATTTCCTTCTTCAAAGAACGACAATTCTCAATGCTATACCCTTGGACATCAGAGTGGTACAGGCATCGTACAGTAGGATCAAAGCCTTTTGCATGTGGGTCTGGAGTATAACCGAGAAGTGGCTTAATCAGTCCAAAACGCTCTAGCTTTTCAAACAAACTTGCACAAGATTCTCCGAAAACATTTTCTTTTTCCAGTAGCCTTTTTATTTTATACTCTGGCCTCGGTTGGAATCTTTTGCGGGCAGGTGGTTGATACGCGCGATGAGACATTTGTGGCATAGGTGCAGACCATCACGGGCTTCGGGGATGAGGAACATATGGTGGTGCAACGTGGACAGGATATCTGGGAAATGCTGCACGATTTAGTGGGTTTTGTGGAGAGAAGTAATGGCCGGGAGGATTTAAAGGATATCCACGGGGTCAATATGGAGGCTGTAGGCGTTTGGCAAGGATGACCATTGGACTTTGTCGTTGGTGGGGCTCTACAACATCTTTTCTTTCCATGGGAAGATTATCCCAAGCAACTTGTTCGCTCCATCTGAGCCAGAATTTCCCAAAACCTTCTTTAGGTTTATCTTCTATTTGACATATGGAGAAGTGATTCGGGACAATGTCTGTATTATTCTGAAAGTGGCATAAAATCCTGAGCCATGTCATCCCATGTATGCCACTTACTGACATCTTGATGATTATACCATTCCAAGACTGCCCCATTAAAGCTTTTACTGAAGTACGCCATTAACAAATCATCATTCTCGCCAACATTCCTCATTTCCTTGCAATATTCCCTCAGATGGGCTACCGGATCTTCACACTCCTCATTCAGGTTGAACTTTGGCACTTTAAACCTTGCGAGCAGGCGGACGTCAGGGAGTGTACACAACTCTTGGTAAAACATGCTACCTTGGCCTCCCGTCCCTTGCACGTTATTTAAGGTTTGTTCTGTGTTTTTCAACTTCTCAGAACTTGGAGAAAGAGTAGTGGAGGTACTGGGGTGATTGGGATATGCCAAAGTTTCGGTAAGGACATCATCTGAGAAACCAGGTGGTGGCGGTATTGGTGCCTTCCCAACCATCCAAGGTTGATACATGTCTATTATGTGTTGATACATGTCTATTATGTGTTGTCTTAACATCCTCACCTCATCAGCCAAACTTGTGTCCTGTTCAACCAACCACGTTGGGGTACTGATATCAACCACCCCAATTTTGTTGTTATCCGCCAGCGTCTGTTGGATTTATGTTGTGGAGAGGAGTTACTTCGATAACCACAAACCAACCACCTGCATGGAATGAAAGCCAAATGAACAAAATAAAGGCATCCCGATAGGGCTTTTAACAGATAGGTAAACACACATTAGGGATGCAATGCACCTAAGCAGTTAACCATTTCTATTATGCTTTTGCTTGGTTGCTTGCGTTATCCCGGCTTTTCTTTGGTCCATTCCCTTTTATTTTATTTTTTATTTTATTTTTATTTTCATTTTTTTCTTTTCTTTTATATACACTTTTTTTTAGTTGTGGTCGAATCTTATGGAGATTGTCTACGTATCATGACCCCGCATGAATCAGACCGTGCGTAGTTCTGGCCATAACAAAATATTTTGGGATTTTCAATTTTTCATAAAGAAAATACTTGATTACAACGACTCAACAAAAAACTCAAGACTCTCAAACAACTGACAGACTCGGAAAAGATAAAAATACAAACTCAAAAGGACCCGACAGACTAAAAAATAAATAACTGACTAAAAATGGACTTCAATAGTAGGAAAGTACAAACTCAAAAAAGGATCATGACTACATCAAAACCTTGAAAACTCCTGGGGCTCGCGGGGCGTCATTCGGCCTCGCCTCAGGTCTATCTGCAAGATCACACTGGAGCCTATCCAAAGCATTCATTACTTGTCGAACGAATGTCATCACCGTTGCGAGGAAAGTGGTACGGGTCATATTCTCACATGTTTGGCACTTTACTGCAATGTACTATGCAATAGTTATGACTCTTTCTCGGGTCCTGATCATTTCTTGCAATAAACGCCCAATTTGCCGGGCCCTAGCTTCCAAAGTTTGTCCGGCCACATGGCTCTGTTCTTGAAATTGTTGCATATCCTTTTCCAGCTGTGCTATCAAATCATAACAATGATCCCTTTCAGCTTTGAAATTTCCTTCCTGTTTAGCCATTTCACTTTCGATGATCTTAACATTTTTCTTCATACTCACCATCCCTTTATCGTATTTCTCCTTCAGCTGACGGATGAGACTGGCTCGTTCCCCTACATCCTTAGCTAACTTGGCTCGGGAATTTGCTAGTTCCGCTTCGGTCTTTTTCAAATCATCCTTGAAATCACGTGTCTTCTGAGTAAGATTGTAGATGAGCTTTTCGTCTTTCCTACTCCTGCCCGGGTTTTTGATTGCTATTCTCATTTTTTGGATTTGGGCCTTGAGAGCTTCATTCTCTTGGGCCAATCTTCTTCTCACCTTCAGCTTCCTGATCTTGGAGATCATTGTTGAATTCCATGTTTCTCAGATTTTCTTTCAAGGAATGAATCTCAGCTTGATATGCCTTTTACTTTTCTCCCTATGCTAATCTTTCTCGGATTTTGTTATCAAAAGCTTGCACACGAGGTCTTTTGGCAGGCCTCTCAGGTACGGGCTCTAGCTCGTTGTTCACACAAGACATTTTCTCAAACCAAGTAGAATAGTTTGGATCTACTTCCCCCTTTGCGATATCTGGTACTTAGGTGCCATTTTTTAAATACCGGCAGCTATTCCAATCTTGTTGAACTATGGGCTCGGGCAACACAACTTATGGATGTAACTTTATGAACTGAGTACTCAGGTCTTCATCTTCCGGCACAATCTGATATCTTCCCAATTGTCTCAAGACCCTTTGTGGTACATATGGCTGAACACTTCTTACACCCATTATCCTCAAGTAGCCTTTGGCAGTAGACATGTATATGGCCTCTGTCCTCGGGAGCCATCCGATAGTCCACTCAACCTGCCCTGCTTTGAGAGCTTTCAAATGAGATATCCATGCTTCAAACCCCTCTGGCATGTTGTAATCCTTTACCCTCTCTTCGTAACTGGTAATGAAGTTATTTGGGCTTGAGCCATAACTCATGAATCTGAGATGGTGGCGAAGATGCTCGATCATCCACATTTGTAGGAGGATATTGCAACCTTCAAAGAACTGAGCCCCAGCTTTGCATAAAGTCAACGCACGATAGATATCCTCCAGTACCAATGGGGCAAGTGTATGATGTTTCATGGTGGTGATGATTTGCACAATTCTAGCCATACGAATATCCACTGTCCCTTTCTCATTTGGGAAACCATTATTCTCAGGAATGCCACAATAAATGCAAATCGGCGATGAAGTTGCCAAAGACCCTTATATTGCTTGTTGCTCAACCCTTTTTCATGCGCTTCAAAACCAGAAGAGTCCCCAAGCCCGTCACTTACACGGTTTTTACTTATCTGCTTACTAGTTTTCAGCATGTCAAAAAACTTGTGCACTGATGGAGCCCTTGGAAATATAAGTTTTTTCTTCCTCGGATCTCGTCCAAACTCAATATACCCGACTATCTCCTCCAAAGTAGGGGTAATCTCAAAGTCTGAGAAGCAAAAAATATTACGGGCGGGGTCCCAGAAGGTTATCACGGCCTTGATCAAATTGTCCCGTAATTCAATATTCCAGATGTCTATAAGAGCACCCAGCTGCTTTCTCACCCATTTCTGACCATCCTGATCTAAATCATTCCACCACATGCGTAAATGTACCCGAGCCTGCTCCCTGACAAATTCCGGTGGATCTTGGATAATATCCATTCGTTCCTGTAAAAATGGTAGGGTTAGGGCTGACTCTATTGGACCCTTTTTTAAAAACTGGTTTCTAAATTTTAAAGCAAAAGACCATGATCCCTTCCTTGACAGGCCATTTGTAGCCAAGCGGCTATATTTGCAAATGTGGCCCCTTCCCAATTCTATGCGAACTTTGAGGCCAGGGAGGACTTACATTATGACACTTCTCAGCCTTATCCGTTCATTTACGAAGATAGCCCTTCGACAATTAAATAATATTCTAAGTCTACCTCGGCAAGAATGGTTTGAAATACTGCCGCAACAGAATCGGCTTATTTAGACTTCTGAACTGCATCTGTTTGACCCTCAAAAGATTCTAACATCAAAATGGTAATATAGCCTAAAAATAGACTAACAGACTCTCACTGACAAATACATATATATTTTTTATATATAAGAAAAATCATTACTATTTCTCAAAAAATTCATAAAAATATCCAGTCTTGTCAATACGGCCTTTCAGCATTTCGAAGAAGTTTTAAAGGTTGTGTTTGCTCACCGATCAAAATTTTGAGAAATGACCAAAGACGGTTGTTTTCACAAAAATAGCCTTCCGGCGTCCTTTTAGGGACATTTGGCTATTTTGGACAAGAAATACCTTCATTTATGGCAAAACTGTGATATTTATTTTCCTATAAAAAAATCTCTCTTTCTTTTTTTTTTCAATAATTTTTCAAAATAATTGAACCCGATATGGGTTGCCTACGTATCCCACATCCGGTGAGAATCAAACTTACGTAGTTCTGCCCAAGAACAAACTATTTTTGAAAATATTTTTTTTATTGATAAATAAATCAATCTATTTTTTGAAAACGAGACTTTTCTTTTCATTTTTCTTTAGCAAAATAAACTATTTTTGAAAACAAGATTCCCCTTTTTTCTTTTTTTTCTTTTTTCAGTGGCAAATAAAACAAACTATTTTTTTTAAAAAAACATAAAAACTCTTTTTTTTTCATTGGCAAATAAAATAAACTATTTTAAAAATAAAACATTTTTGGTTGTTTTTTTTCATTTTTCTAAAAAAAATTCGGCAGAGTTTCGACACTATTTGAACTTTTTTTTTTCAAAACACGCGATTAACTCTTTTTACCCTCATACTGCTATTTTCCTAAATTTTCTTTATAAGCCGGTCAACATGTAAATTCGAAGCAAATGAATGCACAAGTAGTAAGTAGGATGCATCATATTGGTCTTTTATATTTCAGGTACACCTGTCCTAGACACACCCAACCCCTGTGTTGAGTCCCCTAAGTCTAAATGCACGTGATGTAAACAAACGTTCCTACTAGGGATCCGGCATGAGGCTGTGTTATTCTAAGTTTGAAAAAAAAAATTGGGGTTTTGGTCTAGACATGGGGTACCCGAGCGGACAACTGGGCTTGAGGAGGGGGCGACGTACCGGGAGCACTAAAGTCTGCCCAGCCTTGTCGCTTGCCCAGCCTCGCTCTATTTGGTTATCTTTTCTAGAAAAGCAGGCTACGCAAACGTATGCACCATTTTTAAAAAAAAAACTCAAATGGTGGCGTAGAAGATAATTATATACAATTCAACAATATTAAAGCGGTAAACAGATAGAATTTTTAGCACAAAGGTTCACAAAAAATACAATAATATCAACCATAAATAAGCCAAGTAAAAATCATAAAACAAGCTCGAATTCTTGAACCCTGAACAAACGTTTTGGATTCTTGTCCCCAGCGAGAGCTGTCACACCTCCTTTTTCTCTACACCACCGAAAGGGGTATAAGGTAATTTTTCCAATTAAAGGACAATCGAAACGGGATTTATTAAAAAAAAAGATTCAGAGTCTCCACTTGAGAAATTTATGGTGTTCCAAATTACCGATGCAAATCCCGAATTGTGGAAAAGAATGAATCTGTTATTATAGTCTGCGAACCAGAAATCTGAGTAAAGAATTCTGTTAACCAGAGAGAAGGTGTTAGGCATTCCCGAGTTCCGTGGTTTGAGCACGGTCGCTTTGATCCTATTTGGCTTATTAAATTATTTAATTACTAATTTTAAACCAGTGTATTTGTTTCTTTTCACTGCTTTTAATTTTAAAAAAAAATTATCTTGAGACGGGTTACGCGTACGTATCCCCGCCCATTTGGTACGTCAAAAATTATATCACACGGACGTGTCTATAATCGATAACGTTTAATTATTATTAAGAATGTTTGGGCCGAAGTTGCGTGAACGCATACTCCGGTTTTGTTTATTAGAAACGTAGTTATGTTACGTGAACGTATACGCAACCACACTTTGTATTTTAAATGGCCCTAAAGCATATTCTACGAAATATTTAATTATTCATATTTTATATCTAGCCTATGAAATTACTAGGAGGCCATATGGGATTTTAATGAACTTACATGAACTAAAAATAATTAAAAGCTTGAAACCTATTTTATTATTAAGAAAAAAATTGAGCGAAGTTGCGCGAACGCATACTCCTAATTAGTTTTTTTTAGAATTGTGATCATGTTACACGAACGTATACGCAACCACAATCATATTTTAAACGGCCCTAAAGGCTTTTCTACGAATCATTTTATATCCATGCTATGAAATCAATACGAGGGCCATAAGCTAAGTGATTGGATGACACACCTTAAATTTATTAAAATAAAAAAAATTCAATTACATCAAATAGTCCATATGATATACAATTGTGCTCATTACTACTCAGGAACAGCGAAAGCCAAGTGCATCAACCAATTTACCCAAACCATTACGGAAAGACCAGCCTTACATTGACTGTGATACCAAACAAAAGCAATATCTTGCTAGAAGGTGTAATATGACTTGTTTAGCTTTAGACAAACCAATCAGGGAAACATGACCATTCAATTTCATAACTCAAACCATTTACAAAATTTAGATAAGAAGATAAAAGAGATTAGAGAATCAAAACAAGAATTGGACCTCTACGAAGAATCTGACTGTGGGCATCGTAAGAGTGTATCAGTACCATGATTTTTGGTTGAACAAGAAGAAGATGAGCTGAGTTTTCTTAGTGAAAATGACTTGGAAATCTATCTTAATTGGGTATGGTGGCGGCTTAATATTTGGATTGACCCTACTATATGTCATACACTGTTTTGAAAGGCCAAGATGGTTCTTAGGCTTTTTGCAATTATCACTACTGAACTAACATACAGAACAAAGAGGAGAGGTCAAAGACGAAACAAAGTGATCAAACATTGTTGCGACATCCCAAACATAACAATAAATTATCAACTCGAACGATTAATATTAGGAATGGCAGGCGGGGCGGGGCAGTACGGGTGCGGGGCGGGTTCTGTCTGAACCCGCAAAATTTAAACCCGCCCC
>MU692350.1:95783-112633 GCA_026770625.1 Nicotiana glauca
AGAGAGAGAGAGAAAGAAGGAGAGAGAGCTTACCAGGTCGCCGGCCGGGAAGGAGTCGCTGGAGTTGAGGTCGCCGGGGTGGGGGAAGGGGAGCTGACAGGTGTGACGGGGGTGGGAGAGGGGGGAAGGAGAGGTGACCGTTAGAAGTGGGGAGAGAGAAAACGGGAGGATAGATTATGCAAAAAAATAAAAATTAATTTTTGAATTTTTTTTTTCACTTTTCTAAAAAATTGGGCAGAGCTTCAGCACTATTTGGACATTGGATTTTTCAAAGCAGGCATTTATCTCTCTTAAACATCTCATTATCCTTTCCCTAAATCTTCTTTATAAGTCGGTCAACATGCAAATTTGAAGCAAATGAATGCGCAAATAGCAAGTAAGATGCATCATATTGGTCTTTATATTTCAGGTACACCTGTCCTAGACAGACCCAACCCCTATGTTGAGTTTCCAAAGTCAAATGTAAATGATGCAGACAAACGTTCCTACTAGGGATCCGGCATGAGGCTTTATTTTTCTAGGTTTAAAAACCTGGGTTTATTGTTCTAGACCTGGCTTACCCGAGCGGACAACTCGAGCCGATGGGGGGCAGCGTACCGGGGATACAGAAGCTCCGCCGGCTTAGCAACTTATCCGAACCTCGTTCTAAATGGGATGTTACTCTAGACAGAAAAGAAGTCACATGAAGTGTACCCTTCTTCATGATTTAGAAGACTCAGAGAGAAGATGGGTTTCGTAACAGTTTATATATACAATTCACCAAATATCAAAGCGGTAAAGCATTTAGCACATTAAGCCCAAACATGTAACAAAATCAGATAAAGCCAAATATAACAATTTAACTGAGCTCGAATTTTGAACCCTGAACCAAAAGTTCTGGGTTCTTATAATCCCCAGCAGAGTCGCCAGAGCTGTCACACCTCTTTTTTCACTTATATCCCGTAAAGGGTATAAAGGGAAGTTTTTCCAATTAAAGGACAACCGAAACGAGATTCATTTTTATTAAGAGATTCAAAGTCGCCAATTGGGAGATTTATGGTGTCCCATGTCACCGGTTTGAATCCCGAATCGAGGAAAAGATTTGACTCTGTTTAACAGTCGCGAACCAGAAATCCGAGTAAGGAATTCTGTTAATCCGGGAGAACGTGTTATGCATTCCCGGGTTCCATGGTTCTAGCACGGTCGCTCAACTGGCATATTCGGCTTAATTATCTGATTTTTATACAGTTTTTGAACCTATGTGCAAATTTTAAAATTACTTACTGCTTTTAATTAAATTTTTAAGAAATTGAACGTCGTTTAAAACATGTTTTTGGATCACGTCACATGAAATGCACCCGGATCCTCGACATATTTTATTCGACGTTTTGGAATTTAGATTTGGGTCACATGAAATGTTCACCCAGTTTTAAGAAGGTAAAATTATTAAAACGACGCGCCTAAAGCAACTATGTATTTGCAACTTTGCGAGGGCCACGAAAATTTTCTAAATGACGCACCTCGAGTTCTAAGGATCAATACCGATTAATTTACACGAGGGCCATGCGATTAACACTTTGGTTCGGCATAGCACGCCTCGAACTACTCTTAGCTAACAGGTTTCTACATTAACTTGTGAGGGCCCTAATTACATATTTTTCATTGCCTACCATGGCTTCCCCCTATTGACTACATTCTTTTAAATTATGTGCATTGCTCATCGCTCCTTCCTAATTGGTCCTTCTACCTCAATTATTTAGGTTTTAAGTTAAACCCCTACTGTTCTGATTCACTCAATTTGAAATTTTGAGCCTTTACAGACTCAAAACAAAATCATTCGGGCACTCAAAATCAAGTGGTTAATGCAAACATTATTGATTGAATACAAAAGCTAACTAACGGACCTAAAATCAAAATGCAAACACAAACAGAACCAGCTAAATTGAATAGACAAACTAAAATCAACATAAATAGATAATCTAACCCACGACGAAGAAATTGGGTTCGAAGTTAGTCGTAGCTTCGATCAGAAAAATGGACCAATAAAAATACATATATAAGAAAAAAGAGAAGAGGAAGAGGTGAAATGAATTTGAATATTAACAGAAAACCATAAAAGGCACTCACCGGCCAAACTTGAAATTAACCTTGAACTCTGATTCACCCAAAACTGATGTTACTCGTTTATTCTTTGTCAAGAACAAATGAGCAACATCGGTTTTTTGTGGTGAATCGATCTTCTAATCGTGAAAAACTAGGGGCTTGACTTGATCAGGTTCAAGGGAAATTGATTTTGAACTTTTAGGTTTGAAACCTAGATTTAAAATTCGACGAGTTCTGGTTAGATTCGAAGGAAACTAACTATGGATTTGGTAAGAGGGGCTCGGGGGTGGTTCTATGGTGTAAAGATGGGGATGATTGGGTAAACTAGGGTTTGGGTTTCAAACTTCGAATTAAGATTCGATGAGTTTGGCTATGATTCGAAAGAAGGGGTTTGGGGGTTTGGAAAGAGGAGGTGAGGGGAAGCTATGGTGTTAATCTGATGGGTTTTGGCCACCGTTCGCCGCCGTGGGCGATTTTCGGCACGGTGGCAGATGGCGGTGTTACGTTCGTCTCTGAAGGAGACGAAAGACGGATGGGAGGGGGGTTTGGTTTTGGGGGTGAGGGGTGAGGGGTAGGGAGTTTGATATACTAAATGGATTAATTCAATCAGGGCCATTAGATGAAAGAGATCCAACGGTTCTGATTAAATCAATAATCAAAACGTGGTCGTTTTAATTTGGCTGGGGTAGACCGGGTGGAGAAAAATGGGCCTGGGTCGGGTTAAGCGGGTTGCAGGCAATAATCTGGACCATTGGATCAATTTATTTCAACACTTCAGATCAAAAGGCCTGAAACAACATCGTTTTGGGGTGGCTGGAGACGGGCTGGATTGGGGACACGTCTGGGCCAGATTAGGTGTGGGTTTGGGTGTGTTTGGTTTGGGCCTGGGATTTTATTTAAAAACTGGTCCAACTTCGATATCGTTTCTCTTTTTATTTTCTTCCTAAATTAATTTTCAAAATAAAAACCTAAAATCCTAGGTTAAATTATAAAACCAAATTATCCTAAAGATACTAATTAAATCCAAATGACAATTATTGCACATAATTAAATACCAAATCACACAATTAAATACTAAAATGCAAAGTACGTTATTTTTTGTGATTTTCTATTTTTTATAAATCAATTACTTACTTAATCAATCCTAGTTGTAAAATTGAAACCTAAATGTAAATGCAACATGCTTTTGTATTTATTTTTTTCTATTAATTTAAACAACAAACAGGCACACACAAGTGCTAACAATTACTAAAAATATCACGAAAATTGCACACAATAAAATAAATATTTTTGTTTAGATTTTGTGAGAGTAATTCATGGAGGCAAAAATCACGTACTCACAGACACATAGGAGTACGTAGATCCTGGATCAAATAAAACTGAAGCATCTCTACTACAAACCAGAACAGTACCTGTGATAACTGCATCGGAAGCCTCAACCTCAAGCCTGACTGGAAGAGCATAACATCGGGGCTGGGCCCCACCACCCTAGACTACATCTCTGGGATGACCTGCAACTGGCTGGCCTCCGCATCTAGCGGCATGAGCTCCACCTCTAACACCTCTACCTCCATCTCTAGCTCCTCTACCGCCATCTCTGGCTGGTTGGGCAGGTTATGGAACACTCGGTGCCAGAACCATGGCATGGGAACTCAGATGCTAAGAGCTGCTTGATGCTCAATGCTCGAGGACAATATCTAGCAATGTGCCTCGTGTCACCACAAGTAAAACAAGCCCTCGGCAGCTGGGGCTAACGACCCAAAAAAAATCTGAAGCGGAGGTGCAGTGGTAGGAGCTGGTGATGCACTGTAGGACTGCTGATCGGAATACTGCATGTGAGAACCACGGCCACCTGAAGCGCCGTGAAAAACCTGAAGTGCCGACTGAAAAGGCCTAGGAGGATGGCCTCTACCATACGAATCCCTACCTCCAGATGAGGCGCCACTAAATCTGCCTAAATAACGAGGCCTCTTGTCGGACCCCTGAACACCTCCTTGTGATAAAACCATCTCAACCCTCTTGGCCACATTGGCCGCCTCCTGAAAAGAAATCTCACTCACCATCTCCTAAGCCATCTGGAGTCGAATATGTTGGATAAGTCCCTCAATGAACCTCCTCATCCTCTCTCTCTCTCGGTAGGGAGTATGATAAGAGCATGACTGGCCAAGTCAATGAATCTGGTCTCGTACTGAGTAACAGCCATAGAACCCTCTTGGAGACGCTCAAACTGCCTCTGATAGACCTCTCTCTGAGTGATAGGGAGAAACTTCTCCAGAAATAGTTGAGTAAACTGCTCCAGTCAAAGCTGGTGATCCGGCTGGTCTAGCCAAACAATAATCTCTCCACCAAGTCTTGGCGGATCCAGACAAGCGAAAAGTAGAAAAATCAACCCCATTAGTCTCCACTATCCCCATGTTCCTGAAAACCTTATGATAGCTGTCTAGATAATCCTGGGGATCCTCAGAAGATGCACCGCTGAAGGTAGTAGTGAAGAGTTTGGTGAACTTGTCCAACCTCCACAAAGCATCGACAGACATAGCTGCTCCATCACCGGTCTGAGCTACCATACCGGCTGAACTGCTCCAACCAGTTGAGCGGTTAGAGTCTGAAACTAGGGAGCCATCTGCTCCGGAGTGTGAGTAGAAGGAGTTTGGGTTCCTCTTCCAGCCTGAGAGACGACTGGTGCTACAGGAAGCAAGCCTGCCCGGGTGACACCCTCCATAAGGCCCACTAGACAGACCAGGGTATCTTAGAGTACCGGGGTAGCAGTAAACCCCTCTGGGAACTGAGTTGGGCCCATCGAAACTATTTGGGCCGGAACCTCATCATCAAAGTCAACATGAGGCTCCTCCGCTGGTGCTGCTGCTCTAGGCTGAGCTCTGCCCCTACCTCGACCTTTAGCACATCCTCGCCCTCGGCTCCTCGTAGGAGCTGCTGCTGGGGGATCGGGATGCTGATCAGTGGATGAGGAAGTGCGTATTCTCTGCATCTGCAAAAGAACCGAGTAGAAATTCAATCAACATTGAAAAACCAAACCGCACGATAGGAAAGAATAAATGTGAAATTTTCCTAACTTTGTAGCCTCTGGGGGATAAATACAGACGTCTCCGTATCGATCCCTCAAACTCTACTAAGTTTGTCCATGAATTGTGAGACCTATGTAACCTAGAGCTCTGATACCAACTTGCCACGACCTGAATTTTCCATCCTCGGGAGTCGTGATGGCGCCTACTAGTGAAAGCTAGGCAAGCCAACCAACTGAACTATTTACCTTATTTCCAATTTTAATCCGATAATAGTTAAGAGCCAACAATTAGATAACAACAGAATTGAATAAGTGGAATACTGCATTTTAAGGTTTTAATAATACTGCTAATACCAATCCATTCAAATCTACCCAAGACTGGTGTCACAACTTCACAGACTGTCTAGGAGTACTACAAATAAAGGTTTGAAAGAAATAAATACAACATTGTCTCTGGAAATACATGAAAGAAACATGAATAGAAGATAGAAGGAGACGCCAAGGCATGCAGACGCCGGCAGAACAAGAAACAACTATCTCACTGTGGTCCGAAGTCTATAGCACTGAGATCTGCACAAAAGAGTACAGAGTGTAGTATCAGCACAACCGACCCCATGTGCTGGTAAGTGCCTAGCCTAACCTCGGTAAAGTAGTGACGAGGCTTGGACTAGACTACTAAATAAACTTGTGCAGTTAAATCATATACAACGAAAATAAAAGCAGATAATTACAACTAAAGTTGGGCGGGGGAAACATGCTGCGGGGAGTAACAGATAACAACAATAGAGAAATGTAAGGAATGCCGTCAATTACCAGCAAATATAAGGAAATAAGAAGAACAAGTACTCATGTAATACCGTTGCAGGCATACAACCCGATCCCATTTCAAATAGTATCGTTGCAGGCGTGAAACCCGTTCCCATTTTATATTGTGCCGTTGCAGCCGTGCAACCCGCTCCCATTTCATATATTACCGTTGTAGGCATGCAACCCGCCCCTATTTCACATGTTACCGTTGCAGGCATGCAACCCGCTCCCATTTCATATAGTACCACTGCAAACGTGCAATCCACTCCCTTTTTTTATATAATATCGTTGCAGGCGTGCAACTCGCTCCCTTTTTATTTATCAATACCAATCATGAAAGAATTCCTGCAAAGGAACAATATTTTAACAATAACATTTCGGCAAGAGAATAATACTATAATAATAACATCCCGATAAGAGAACAATAATATGACAACATCCCGGCAAGGGAACACTAATATGACAGCAACATCCCGGCAAGGGAACAACAATATGACAACAACATTCCGACAAGGGAGCAATAATGATAATCCTCATATGAAGCACAATAAACCACAACGGAGTCACAACAATTACAATACAAGACTCACGGGCATGCTTGACACCAACGTATAGATACTCGTCACCATGCCTATACGTCGTACTCAACTATTAGCACATATCAAATAAGACTCGACTCTTAATCCCTCAAGCTAAGGTTAGACTAAACACTTACTAATGTTTTGAAGAAGAAAAGTTGTTTGAAGAATCGCCTGCACGTTTTTGGGGTTTTGAAAAATAAAAAATAACTGAAAATTTCGTTTAAATATACCCCTCTCAGACCCCCTTTGCGGACCACACAAAAAGGAGTGCGGCCACGGAGCTCACAAGGTTGACTGTAGTGACATGCTTTAGTATTTTGGCCATAACTTTCTCTATATATGTCCAAATTGTGATTTCTTTACCTTTCTGGAAACTAGTCACGAAAGACTACAACTTTAGTTTTGAATCATGTCAAAATTCCTTGTAGATCAAAAGATATAAGCTTCCGAAGTTGGACCAATGAACCTGTGTGGACCGCAAAAAATTGAGTGCGGCCGCAAAGCCCCCACCACTGACAACACAAAATCAATGTGGACCGCACTGGCGGGTTGAGAGATTTGCACTTCTGTGAACCTGCAACATCCATATTTTAAGCCTAAGACATCCCAGAACCTACCCGAAACTCACCCGAGGCCTCGGGACTCCAAACCAAACGTGCATACTAACTCAAAAATATTATATGGACCTACTCGTGCAATCACATCATCAAAATAACATGTAAAACCATGGATTAAACTTCGAAACTCATCATTTTCATCAAGAACACTTAAAGTTCATAACTCTTCAACCGAAAGTCCAACTCACGTCAAATAGACTCCATTTTTACTAAATTTCACTGTTATCATTCAAATACTATTACAAGTTTGTACCGGGCACTGGAACCAAAATACAGGCCCGATACGAATGGTTTCAAACATTAATTCTTTTCTTTCTTTCTTTCTTAGATAATTCAGCAAAATAATTTCTTTCAAAAATTGATTTCTAAGGCTTGGGACCTCGGAATTTATTTTCGGAAATATGCCCAAGTCCCATATTTTACTGTGGACCTCCCCGGATCGTCGGAACACGGATGCAGATCCATTTCCTCAAAATATTGACTAAAGTCAACTAAAAATCAAAATTTTAACTCTAAAAATTTCAATTTCTCATCTTTTCACATCGAAGGCTTTTCGGATATAGGTTCGGACCACACACACAAATCAAGGTAAGGTAAAAGGGAGTATTTTAGGCCTCGAAACACTGAATTTATTTCTAAAACAAGTGATACCATTTTGGGTCATCACAGGGCAACTTTGGAAGTGCCGTATAATAAGATTGATTTATCCTTGTAATTTATTTTAAGTTTTAGTCATCAACTCACAATTGGGAGCTCTTTCACTACTAAATAAATCATCATATTTGTCAAATTAGATAACGAAAATAACGACATCATGCTTGTCGACGCACAAAGGGTAAAAACTTACCCACATCGCGTATTTACATCAAATCAATAGATACATAACATGTGCCTTGCATATGGACTTCAATCATTTAACCATGGTAAATTATATGTATTATCATCTAATTAAATTAATTAAACATAGTGAATTAATATAGTTTGGTGCAAACACCCGATGTGAGTAAGTATTTACCGTGCACAAAGCTATTAGATGCACGCTCTTTGCTAAAAAATTTCAAAGATACAATATAATAAGATCGATCATTTCTCCACTAGTATGTATAAATAGGATTATGCATCCCTCATCCTAATATCAAGTAATTCGAGGAGTGTTATGTTTCTTCCGTTGATATAATAAATAAAATCGTTACTATTATAGCGCAAAAATAAATCAAAAGTTCTCGATCTTACAATGTAGTGACACATATGAGAATCTCCCACGCAATAGATGTATGTTCGATTCTCCCCGTTCTTTCATCATCCACAATCATGATAATACAAAAATAAAAACCAAAGGTCTCGGGTTCAACTTATTATTTTTAAAGCCCATAATTTCTTAATGGACCAAACTGAAAATTGTAAAATTAAAAAATAGTCAGATTTACAAATGGTAATTGAAAAATAGCCACAGTTCAAAAGTAATAGAAATCTAGCCACTTTTCATGTAAAAATATATCTGAATGAAAATACTATTAAAAATTCAAAAAATATTCCAACATAATATACTGGAGTTCCAACATAATATGCTGGAAGTTCATACACAGGTGGTCCAATTTCCAATATAATATATTGGAACTTTTCGTGTGTTGGAGTCATACACAGGTGCACCAATCTCCGGTATATTATATTGAAACGTTCCGCATTACAACAAAATAGTGGTTATTTTTTAATGATTTGCAAACACTAAATATTTTTTAAATATCAATCCGAAAACTGACTAGTCCGTATTATCTTTGCCTAAAAAAAAAAACTTATGGGCCCGGCCCAACAAAGTGGAAGCGCCCTACATTTTTTTCCATCTTATATGGAAATTAAGAAGAACCTTCTTTAATCCTTTTGTGGGGGAATGAAATTTCAGCAAGTCCGGGTCTTTGCCCCTTTCCCTGAATTCTCCCGCGACTCCCCAACTCTCTCTTCTGTGTCTATCTGTCAAATCATTCTCAACTGGGGTTTTCTCTCTCTCTCCATATTCATAATTCGGTTTTACTCCTTTTCATCCCTGGCGCGTGGCTCATACGGGTAAGCATATTTTTTGTATGTGTAGATACTTGTGTGTGTACTGTTTCTCGATTTGTATTGTGATTCAGGGTTTTGGGTCGCATGGGGTTTAGAAGTTTGAAGTATTTGGATTGTGTTCGCTGGCTTTTTTTCCCCTCTCAATAATAGAGTATGAACTCCGATTCTCTTAATTGAAGTTTTAGGGTTTAGGATATTTGTTGATCTGTTTTTTGGTGTTTGAATTCTAGATTTGTCTCAGTTCCTGATACTTTGACTTAGTAAGGGTCTCTATTAATTGCTTCCCTTTGTTCGTTTTTTGGTAAAATTTGAGCTGCTTGTGTTACTCTCACTGTCTGATACCTTATATTTGCTCTGTCACATTTATGAAATATGCTCAGTAGTCGGGATTCTAGAAATAGACTTACCTCCAAACTTTAAGATACCATTTGAGTTAAGAAATCCATATGCGATATCTATTGTTATGTGTTTTGTTTATTTATATTTTACTTAATCGTTTTCCGTAGATTAGTTGAAATTAACTATTCTTTATTGCAGATTTTGATATCTTCATATAAGCTTCTGGTCTTTCTGTGGTTTTGATCTGCCACTAATCTCGCTCATTGCTGCTGAAAAAGCACAGAAGTTATAATTGAAGGTAAAGTTCCTTATCTAGAAGTAAAAATGTATTTTTCTATGCCTGTCTTGAGAAATGCAGCATTTCTTTTTTACCATTTAGTACTCTTGTTTTGCTTTGTGACAGTATATGTTATTTTGTCAATATCCACTTTGATTTCTGTTTATATGTATGCACACTTTTTTTTTTGGGCGATATTGATGTTACTTTCCCTTTTTCTTGTTATAGAGTTGAGATGAAGAGGACAAGTTAGGAACTTATACTTATCACTTGGCCAGTTAATTTACTAAGTTCAATCTGTGATGGACTGCAACAAGGACGAGGCCCTAAAGGCCAAAGAACTTGCGGAGAAGAAATTGCTGAATAATGACTTTGAAGGGGCTAAAAAGGTTGCGGTGAAAGCCGAACGACTTTACCCTCAACTGGAGAACATTTCTCAGTTACTTGCTGTCTGTAATGTTCACTGTTCATCTCAAAACAAAGTAGTGGGGTCAGAAAAGGACTGGTATGGGATTCTTCAAATTGATAAGTTCTCTGATGAAGCGACCATCAAGAAACAATATCGGAGACTTGCACTCGTGCTTCATCCTGACAAGAATAAGTTGCCTGGTGCAGAGGCAGCTTTCAAGCTAATTGTGGAAGCAAATATGGTTCTCTCTGACCCAGTTAAAAAGTCTTCATATGATAATAAGTGTAAAGTTCTATCCAAATCTTTCGTAGCAAAGCAACCACCTCATCAGGTTAATCGATATCCATTTGTCAGGCAAAACAATGTTCACAATGGTTTCAATGCTCCGTTCAATAATCTAAATCACCGTCAATCTACACAACCAGCTTCATCTGCAGTGCAGGAAACATTCTGGACAGAGTGCCCCTCTTGCAAAGTTAGATACCAGTATTATAGTAATTATGTGAACAGTGCTCTGCGTTGTCAGAAATGCTCGAAGCCTTTTATAGCATTTGATATAGGTTCTCAAGGTGTCCCTCCTGGACCCAAATGGAGTCAGCCTACATTTCAGGATGTGCCCCTTAAATCTAATCTCAACCAGTCTTTTGTGCAGAAAGAACTTCCTAACCAAGGAACCTCGAAAATGACTGCAGGAAGTGCTGGGTTTCCACCTACACGAACTGGACCCCAACAGGGTCCAGAGATATGCAGAGGAAAGACTGCTCCAGTGTTTGAGGATATGAGAACCAAACGGAAGGATGGAAAGCGAACAGGTGGTATGAGAGAAGGAGCTGCAATGCCAAAGGTGGATCGCAAAAGCAGGAAAAGGGGTCGGAAGCAGACAGTTGTATCGAGTGAAAGCTCTGATACTTCAACCAGTGTCGAGACAGAAGATGTGGAGATTGAAAATGGAAACAATCCACCTGCTGAACAAGGAACTGGACTTGATGCCTATGGTGCTAGGAGATCATCTCGGCGTCGGCAGAATGTTTCATACAATGAAGGTGTAAGTGATGATGAGAATGATTTGGCAAGCCATCTGAAGAAGGCGCGGTCTAACCAGTCAGCTGGAGATGGTAAACCTCAGCAGAAAGAAGATGTTGGCGGTGATAATCAAAGACATGCATGTGCAACTAGGCCGTGCAGTAATTCTGTGGAAAGATCAAATCAAAATGGATTGGGCTGTCCTGAAAGGGATGTTCAAACAAACAATTTTAAAATTGGGACTGTTAATGGACAGGCTTCCAGACCGCCATCAGGGGGTGCCAAAAATATTGAACTTCTCATTGATTCTGATTCCGAACCAGATACCATTTCTGATAGTAATCCTGCACAGGTGTATGATTATCCTGATCCTGAATTCAGTGATTTTGACAAGCACAAAGCAGAAAATTGCTTTGCAATTGACCAAATCTGGGCTTGCTATGATACGGAGGATGGTATGCCAAGATTCTATGCCCACATTAGGAAGGTATCCAGGCCTGAATTTAATGTGATTTTCAGTTGGCTCGAGGCTCATCCAGAAGATCAAGGAGGCAGAGCTTGGGTCAGGGCAGAGTTTCCTGTTGGCTGTGGGAAATTTAAACGTGGGTGTACTGATTCCACTTCTGATCGACTTACATTTTCTCATCAAGTTCAGTGCGAAATGGGCAAGAGAGGTTTGTACGCTGTATATCCTAGGAAAGGAGAAACGTGGGCCCTTTTCAAGGATTGGGATATTTGTTGGAGCTCGGATCCAAAGAACCATAGGAAGTACAAGTATGAAATTGTGGAGATTCTTTCTGATTATATTGGGGATGTTGGTGTCCAAGTTGGTTACTTAGATAAAGTGGCTGGCTTTGTTAGCCTTTTCCAGCGAACAAGGATTACTGTATCTGGTACATTCTTTGTAAAGCCAAATGAACTTTACAAGTTCTCTCATCGAGTTCCCTCTTTCAAAATGACTGGAACTGAGCGAGAGGGTGTACCAGCAGGATCGTTTGAACTTGATCCTGCTTCCCTACCCCTTGATCAAGACGATATTTGGTACCCTGGCAAAGTTAAGGAAGAAAGCAGGACTTCAAATTCTCAACCTGTAGAAGAAGTTTTGTTTGCTTTTCCCCCTGGAACTAGAGACAAATCCAGGACATCTGAGAATGCGACGATATCTCTGAAGTCCGGGGACTTGAAAGGCATCAATGCTACTGATGGTGAGTCTGCTAAGGTTCGAAAATCTCCTAGAGGAGTGAACAGCTCAGAGAAAACGCTAAATAAGATGAGCTCTCTTTCTGCAAATGACAATCCTTCCACTGATTTTGACGATAATTGTGTTAAAAAGAACTGTCATTCAAGTCCCAGCATACCAAGTCATTTGTCATGTCAAGCTGATGAAGAGTCGCATTCACGCACAAAGAGCTTTGGTCTCGGCAACTCCTCTGGAAGCTCCAAAAATCCAATAACTTTATCAGATGAAAAAGGTTCTGAAGAAGTTTTTTGTGATTTTAGGATGGACAGATCTATGGGGAAGTTTCAGGTAGATCAGGTATGGGCTCTTTATGGTCAAAATAGTACATTGCCAAAGACTTATGCTCAGATTAAGAAGATTGTTCCTTCCCCATTCAAATTGCATGTAGTCCTTCTTGAATCTAGTGCAGGGCGTAAAACTGCTCCTCTGACTGTTTGCGGAACATTCAAAGTGCAGAACGAAAAATGCCAAGTCTTTGATCCCAGTAGCTTCTCGCACGTGGTGAAAACAGTCTCTAACAATAGAAATCGGTTTGAGATCTATCCAAGAGAAGGAGAGATCTGGGCATTGTACCAGAACTGGAAAAAATCAGGTTTGGATCCAGACAAGTTTGAGTATGAGATAGTGGAGGTCATCGAGAATTCAAAAGACCGGATAAAAGTTTCATCCATGGCGCGTGTGAATGGTTTCAAGTCAGTCTTCAGGTCTCTAAGAAAACAAAGATTGAATCCTGCTATTCTAGAAATAAAAAAAGACGAGTTCGGGAGATTCTCTCATCAGATCCCTGCATTTCAGCTGACCGGGGAAAAAGGAGGGGCTTTAATAGGCTGCTGGGAGCTTGATCCTGCTTCAGTTCCGTGTCCTCTATAAAGTGATGCCCCAATAATAGTGTGATGAGACTCAAATGTGAATTGGTTCTCCTGGATTTAGAGACTTGGCAGTGAAATCTTCCTCTCTGTTGCCCCATATCGTCAGTTCATTCCTCGATGGTTGCATGACCTGTAGACATGACAGATTCTTCAGTCTTTTGCTTTACTTCGCTAGAATTCATTGTTTATGTAAATCTTAAGAATGTTCACTACATTTAATAGGATAGTTGGCATTTCACGTGCACCAACTTTTAATTGCTGTATGTTTGCAGCAGCAGCTATTAATATAAATTGGTCCTTTGCTGTATGTCTGGCGAATGAATTTTATCACCGGATGGTTGCTGAAACATGTTACGATTTGCCAGGATATTAGATGCACAACGTTGTCCTCTCAATGGCATGGTGGTTTATGTAATCCATCCTCATCTGCGAGGGGAACGGGCAACTTGAAAGTTTTCAACGAGCTATTCTTTTGATAACTCTTCGTGATCATTCACCTTTCAGTTTTGAATCGGATGACTTTGTGACTTAAGAGTTCAGCAATATAAAAAGAAAAAAATGCATGAAACTAAAAATTCCAACGTGAGCCTGTTAATCATAATGTATTTTTAACTGGAACTCGGATATAACTATTCCTTTAAATGATTGGAGCTAAAGTTAAAAAAGATTCAATTTGACTGTATCCCCATCTCTGCAAAATAAGTTTAGTATTGATCTGACTATGTCGTTCGTATATTTTTTAGAAAAATATCAATTTGTTGTTTCACCAAATTGGGCAATACAAGAGAAATGAGGACGGATCCGATGTTGCTACGGAAAGGATGGAGAACGTATCCAACACTTGAAAACGATATTGGAGTTGTAGTTTAATGTTGCAATGTTACTTCATATGAAGTACATATATTTAGAGAAATCATACAGTAACATCAACTAATTTGGAATCGAAACCTTTGTTGATTGTTTGCTTGAAATATTCTCCACCTCGTCCCATATAAATAACTTTCTCTACTCTTTTTAATTTGGTCCTGATCAAATTTGGATCAAGCAATCATTGATCAAAGGAAGGAGATGATGAAGAACAGAGAGAAAAACGAGCAGGAGAAACAACTGCTTTCTCATTGGATTAATTAAGCTACAAATGCAATGTATAGCTAATATATACAACTAACCACTAACTGCTTCTTTAACTTTGACAATTATGTACAATTGTCACTACTAACTTCCTAACTAACAACTCTCTCACTTCAATACCCTCCTTCAAGCTGATGGTTGAAATATGTTCTTCAACCCCAACTTGGATACAAGATAGTCATGCTGCAGCTTCCCTAAGCTTTTAGTCAGAAGGTTAACTTGCTGCTTTTTGGCAGGCACATTATGTGTTTTGATCATTCTTTGAAATATTTTCTCCCGGACAAAGTGACAATCAATGTCAATATGGTTCTTCACGGAATATAGGATTGTGCTGCAATCTGAATGGCATCTTTGATGTCACAGTAAAGATCTATAGGCCATTGAACAGTTACTCCTAGCTCCTTGTATAGCCCAGTCAGCCAGGTTAGTCTTCAACAGTTGAAGGCTTGCTTCTAAACTCTGCTTCAGCTGAACTTCTAGCAGCAGTGTCTTGCTTCTTGGACTTCCAGGATACTAGAGCATTGCCAAACTTCACTAGATAGCCAGTGACATACCTTCTAGTTTGTAGGCATCCTCCCTAGTCTGAGTCTCATAAAGCTTGTAGTTTGTCTGATTCTTCAAGAGGCATTAGCAGACCAAGTCCATGTGCAGCTTTAATATATCTTACTACTCTTAGAGCAACTTCCATGTGTGACTGCGTGGGCTTATGCATAAACTGAAAGCACTTGCATTACAAAGGCAATATCAATTCTGTTCATTGTCAAATACAATAGTCTGCCAACAAGCCTTTGATATGAACCTATATCAGTGAATAACTTGTCCTTAGGGTTTTCATTTTCATTGACAAATGAATCATACTAAACAGAGGTCAACTTCACGTTAGTTTCCAGTGGTGTACCAGTAGGCTTAACACCTCCAAGTCCCATTTCTACAAGTAGTTCTAGGGCATACTTTCTTTGACTCATGACAATCCCTTTGTCTGGCAAATTCTATGCAAGAAAAAACTTAAGCTCTCCCAAGCACTTCATTTTGAACTTCAGCTTCAAATCATTTCTTGTCTTCAATATTAAGTCATTACAGCCTCAAGCCACCGGGTGATCATCTACATAGATTAACACTACAACCAACTCATTATGTATGTGCTTTGTGAACATGGAATAGTCAAAATGGCTTTGAGTAAAGCCTAGTTATAGTAGTGTATCGGTCAACTTCTTATTCCACCGTCTTGGAGACTCTTTAAGTCCATATAGAGACTTATGTAGGTTGCAGACTCTATGATTCCCTCCCCGACTAGCAAACCCCTGAGGGATATCCATATACACGTGCTCTAGAAGATCTCCTTGTAGAAATGCATTGTGTACATCCATTTGAAATATAGGCCAGTGCTTAGCAGCATAAAAAACAACCACAGACCTAACAACCACCATTTTTGCCACAGGTGAAAAAGTTTCAGTGTAATCTAGGCCTTCTTGTTGACTGTACCCCTTGTCCACAAGTCTGTCTTTGTATCTCTCTACTGCTTCTGAGGCTGTGTACTTGACATTGAACACCCATTTACAGCCAATGGGAACCTTGCGAGTAGGTATATCACAATACTCCATGCCTTATTTTCATATAAAGCTGCAATCTCAGATTTCATAGCTACAATCTAGTTGAAATTTTTGAGTGCGTCAAGATAGGTTTAAGGCTACTCAAAAGAGGAGTAAGTAGTGCAGTACTGAATGAAGCAGAAATATGACCATAGCTTATATAGTTGGACATAGGGTAGCAACAATTGGCATTCCCTTTGCCTTGAGTAATATAGTCTTTTAGCCAAAGAGGTGGCTTGCTAAGACTTTCTGACTGTGTCTGATTTAGGCTGTGAATGGAGCATTATGCACTGTTCCATTGGGCACTGCATCCATAAAAGCAGCTAGTGAACTTTCATCAGAAGAGACATGCATGTCTGAAGGGATAGTGACTTCTTCATTGATTGCTATGGTAAGAGGTGTAACTGGATTAGGGATATCTGGCATGTGCTTTGAAGTAGGAATAGTAGAGACGACTAGTACAGGAAACAAGGAAGTAACTAGAGTGTCCAAGCATTCAAAAGTAAAAACATCTTCCTTGAACACTACATCTCTACTGACTAAGAAGCTCCTTGAGTGAATAGTGTACATCTTATACACATTCTGTGTCATAGAGTAGCCAGGAAACACAGCAGGGACTTCTCTAGGAGAGAATTTATCTGCCTTCCTCAGATCAGTAACATACCCTAGACAGCTAAACACCGTTAGATGATCTAAATTGGAGGCTTACCATGCAGCATTTCAAAAGGAATTTTAGTTGTCTTTACGGGCTGAGGTAGACAGCCTGTTAATAAGATATACTGCTGTGATCACTCACCCCCCCC
>MU692350.1:113660-146842 GCA_026770625.1 Nicotiana glauca
AAAATATAAGTGGAATTGCTGCTTGAAACCTCAAGGTTCTAGCTACATTTAGAATGTGCATGTGACTCCTTTCTACAACTTCATTTTGCTGTGGAGTGTATGTGCAAGAGATCTGATGAACTATGCTTAGATTTTGTAGTAGGTCTGTCATCTGAGAGTTAAAAAAATTCACAAACATTGTCAGTTCTTAGAAACTTTACTGTGGAGGAGTATACATTCTCAACCGTAAGAAGGAAATTTGTATGAGCAACAATGACTTCAGCTATAGAAGGTAAGAGAAAAATCCAGATATACCTGGAATGATCATCTACCAGAGTTAGAAAGTACCTTTTTCCATCATGAGTAGGTACTCCATATGCCCCCCAGACACCACCATGAACTGTTTGAAAGCAACTAGTAGAAATAGTAGTACTTAAAGGAAATGGTAGCCTTGTTTGTTTAGCCAAAGGGCATACTGTACAATATTTATCAAAATTTGCACTATCAATAGTCCAAAACACGGGTAATTTATTTAGAACATCAAACGGCACATGGCCTAGTCTTTTATGCCACAAGGCTACATTTATTCTACCATCCATCTCTTTTATTGTATTTACAGCAAGTTTGTTCAAATGTCCCTTCCTGAACTGTCCACAAACTGCAGTCTACTATTAGAAGTGAGCACATATAGCCCACTATCTTCTTTACCAATCCCCTTCACACCACTGAATAGATCCTAAAAAATACAGAAATTAGGAAAGAAACAGACTGCACACTTCAAGTCTTTTGTTATCTTTGATATTGATATATGCATGACATTAGTTATCATCTGTCCTGGGAAGGTATAAGCAGTTCCTATGTGCTTAAAAGTGGCTAAACTTCCAATAGATAGGAGCATTATTCCTTCTCTAAACTTATCACAGGGTTTAGAGTCAATCAATAAATTCGGACTTGACTTCTAACCATATGATTAGAGGCTCCTGAGTCTATTATCCATTTAGTGAATTAAACAGCCTCATCAGTGACATCAGTAACATTTGTAGCATCATTGTCCATACCTAGTGCCATAGCTGCTTCATTGCTTTCACTTCCCTTTCCTAGGAGCTGAAGGATCTTTGAGTATTGTTCTGGTGTGAAGTGATGCACTACCACTGAGTTACTCTAATTCTGACTATAAGATGACTCTCCAGCAGTTGAGGTGCTTCCTGCAAAGTTAGCTGTAGTACCTCCAAAGTTTCTTCCTGTTGGACCAAGGTTTGAAGCTTTAACTGTATTCCCAACGTACACACCTTGACTGTCTTTTGCAAAGTTCCCTGCAGGGTTGTACTTCTTCTTTGACATGAAGTCTGGTGGGTAGCCATTGAGCTTGTAACAAGTCTCTCTAGTGTGACCTTTGAAGTTACAATAGTCACAATACAGAGTGTTTTTTCTTGTCCTGAAATTGTTCATCGAGTTAGGACCTCTTTTGCTGGTGAACAAGGCTATGTTCCCAGGGTTGTAAGCTCCACTATTGCCACTGCTGAAGAGAGATGTGTTCTCTTGATTGTCAACAACATATGTAGAGGTTGCTAATGATTGTCTGCTCTCATCCGAGATGATCATAGCATAGGCTTTGCTTATGGTAGGAGTGGGGGATATCATCATAATCTGATTACTGGACTGGGCATATGACTCATTTAGTCCCATAAGAAACTACATAAGTCTATGAGATTCATCATATTTTTTCGACTCCTCACAACCACACCCATGACAAGGCATTCAGCCATCAAATTCTGCCCTAAGCTCCTTCAATTTTGAGAAATAGCTGAACACAGAGGAGATTCCTTGAGACAAGCTGGCTATCTGTCTATGTAGGAACAGAACTCTAGGTCTATTTACCTTGTCAAAACTATCCTTAAGGACTGTACAAAATTTATGAGCACTCCTAGCATAAACCATTCCACTTAGCGGTTCATTACTAACAAAATTCATTATCAATTAGAGTGATATTGTATTACATTTCTCCCACAAGTCATGCAGTGATGGATCAAATTTTGACTTAGGATATCCACCATCAACAACGAATCCTAATTTATATTTTCTAGTAAATTAATTCGCATAGAGCTACTCTATAGAGCATAGTTTTCAGAACCAGTTAGTTTGATCGAGATTAAAAAGCTACCTCGAGTGTCACAAGGTTGCAGAAATAGTGGCTGATGTTGGTCCACTATTGGAATTGGTGCGGTGACTCGATCAACTGCTGGTGCAGAGCTGGTATCCAATCAAATACCTGTATTCAAGCCAGAGCTACTCTCTCCTACCGTCCTTGATGAAGAATTCTGAAGCTCGAATTAGAGAGAAAATATGAATCAATAAATTCAATAGCTCAACCTAGAATTGAGGAATTGAGAACAACTGAACAACAAACTCGACAAAGACACTTGAATCCAGAGTCAGGAAGCAGAAACAAAGCGCGGATCTATATCACAAGCTCTGATACCATGATCAAATCTGGATCAAGCACTCATTGATCAAAGGAAGAAGATGATGAAAAATAGAGAGAAAAATGAGCAGGAGAAACGAGCTGCTTTCTCATTGAATTAATTGAGCTACAAATGCAATGTATGGCTAATATACACAACTAACCATTAACTACTTCTTTAACTTAACAGTTGTACTGTTACTACTAACTAACTAAGTACTAACTTCTTAACTAACAACTCTCACTCTTCAACATGTCCAAAATAAGTAATTTATTTTGACAAGTGAGACTTGCTAAGTGTTGGTTCCTTACTTATTATCCTGTATTTGTAAATAATAATTTTGGAAAATAGAACATTAGCGTATAAACGTAAATATAAATAAAATAGTAATTAATTCGAGCCCACTGAATTCAGAGTGTTTCCTTAAGAAATTTAATCCCCTCCTAGTACCCAAGATTATGGATTATTTCCTTCCAGGATAGAACGAATTACACACTGGTGTAGCGGTACTTCAAACCCCAGTGTTTCAGCGAACACAAAGTTCGGCAGCAAATCACACTTACGGATGCTTTGTTTGTAGTTTAAAAACAATGCAGAATAAGGGAGGAGAACTTAGAAGTCGAATGGAAATTCTGAGAGGAATGAATGCAAAGTATAGCCAACGTTGAGTCTTAACTGAAGAGGAGAGGATAGCTTTCAAGTGTTTTCGATGTGTCTTCTCCAACTGCCGTTGCTCATATTTATAGCAGTAATTGAGAGACCCGTCACCCTCCATGGTGGAGCATGCACTTGCTTGGTGGGAGGAGCACTTGGCCATGGTGGGATGAGCACTAGGCGGCTGTTGCAACGGATTGGAACATATCCGTTACAAATGCGGATAATCTTACGTTAATATTTACTATTAACAAATAAATTTGTTCCAAAAAATTAATCAATCAATTGACCAAATCCGAAGCCGAAGTCGAAGTCAAAGCCGAGCGAGCGACGACGAACGACGACGGCGCGAGGCTTGCCTTCCTCCTAACTCTTTAAAAGCTACATGAAGTGCATTTGTATATAAACCCACCAAAATTCTTATCATCTACCAATGAGGGACAATGTCTCATTAAAAAGAGAGGGAAACTTAAAATTTTACTCAAAAGTCCAAAAAATTAATCAATCAATCATTTGACCAAATCCAAATCCGAAGCCGAGCCGAGTGAGCGACGACGACGGCGCGAGTCTTGCCTTCCTCCTAACTCTTTAAGAGCTACATGAAGTGCATTTGTATATAAACCCACCAAAATTCTTATCACCTACCAATAAGGGACAATGTCTCATTAAAAAGAGAGGGAAACTTAAAATTTTACTCAAAAATTTTATTTTCCCTCCATTTCACATTAAGACTTTTCCATCTTAAAATCCTCAACACTCAGTTGGTAAAAGTACCCCATCCACGACCGTTAGGTCCTGGGTTCGAATTACGCCGGAGAAAAAGTGTGAAAACACTATAGATCCTCCCAATTGGAAGGGGTTTAAAAAAAGTAATTTATTTAAAAAGTAATTGAGGTATTAATGATTTAGTTTCAAAATTATCCATGTCTAATAAATAATTGAACAAAATTTTAAAAGTCTTTCAACGTTTTTTTACATTTTCCTATGGATAGATTAAAGAGGAGAGAGAAGTGATCTGATTTTCTGAAATGTCATTAAGTGACTTTGTTAAAGGATGTGTAAGGAAAGTTATTTAACTTTTGCTTTTCTCCACCTCGCAACTTCATTGTGCTAATTGTGTACATGTGATGTGCTAACAAAAATTGGCGTAAAACTAACTATTCATTTGTGTGGCTTAAAATCAAACACTTATGGACATACCTATGTGTCTTTCTTTTTAGTTATTTGTCTACTCCATAATTGAAGGAAAAAGATGGTAGAGTACAAAATAGTAAAAAGGTCGTTTGGTACAATGATGGAATATCCACGTATATCCTATGAGGTGCAATATTTCATGGAACTAATTATCTCACATTCTATATGGAATAGCTAATCCCACCATCTTTGGGGTCGTTTGGATGGGAAACAAGCTATCACAAGATTAATTATCCCGGAATTAGTTATTCCATAATTATATCCCACCATCCTATAGTGATCAATATAACACTACAATCCCGAGATTAGTTATATCGCAATTTTATCTCAACCAAACGTGAAGTAAACTCATCTCAAATTTAATTTTGGGATTTATTATCCTTTACCCCTCTTACCTAATGAGAGTCGGTAGGATGCATTGGATAAAATAGAGAAAATAATGCATGCATTATCTATGTGTATTAATAATACCTTATTTAGTATATTTTTTGAACCTATGTATTCGTTATACAAGCATTAGTTATGCACCATATTTGATATTATCATATGCATAACTAATGCATAGGAAACCATGGCATTAACAATGCAATTGGTTTTAATGTCAGCTTAGTTAAAGATAAAATTATCCTTCAAAAGTTTATACTTGATTAAAATATATTATTATATTAATACAAGTTTGATGTAAAGTGTGATACTGAAATTGCTCCCGCTATTTATATTTATACTCCGCTAATTTTTTCACTGTAAATTTATAAATATGTACTCTATTACTACGCAATGGAATGCACTTGTTATTAACTCATTTTCCTTTTATTTTTTTAATTCAAATTTTCTTTGCCTGAGAATATAAGAAAGTGAAAAATAAAATTATATCCCTAGTAGATAAATAATAATTAGCATAATTTTTTTAAAAAAATCAGTTCTATACTATAATAGGTAGATAAATCAAATAATTTTTCAAAACCTTTTTAATATAAAAATATTCCTCAACATATGTTTCTTTTTAAAAGATAAAATGATGGACTCGTTATGAGAATTTTTTTGTAAACAAACAATTTCTTTTAAAAATTGCGCAATGCTTTAATACATCAATAAGAAATATGTCAGCATAACTAATACGACCATTACTAATATACTTTATTCAATATTATTCTTATGCATCGTACTAAACAATCCCTAATAGTATTAATTATGTTAGGATCGGAAAATCGGATAGTGCAAAATTTAGCCAAATAATATTATAATGACAATAACAAAGATAATAACGACAATTAAAGCATATAAAGAAGACACAAAATTAATGTGGTTTGGTCAAAGTGACCTACGTTCACAAGCGGAGATGAGCAAATTCACTATAGCAACAAGAGTACAAAAGAGCGTAAAATTAGAGTAAATACTCTAATTAAACACAAATACCCCCGAGAGAATAACCTCATAAGATCACTCAAAAGAAAGGGAATCAAGCATGTGTTTTCCAACACTCAACTCTCAAGAAAGGAGGAGAGAAAGAAACAAGAAATGAAGACTCAAGTCTTGTTGAAATGTTTAAAATGAACTAATTAATGGTCTTCTCTTTTATAGGCAAATGGCCTCCAAGCAGTAAAAGAAAAGATACAACTTGTGCAAATGATATCCACCACACAATGCAATATTTTTGGGAATATTGCCAACAAGGTCTACTTTGCAAATAGGCTTATGCTTATGTGAGATAGATTCCACTAGCCAAAATATTATCCATATTACAAATCTCCACCTTCGCCTAATTTTAATTGATATAGTAAATTTGCTCCACCCTCTCTGCAAAAGCTCATATGGTCTAAATCATTCTTCGCAAATAGCAATCAAGTTCAAGAGCTTGGACTTGCCAACTGGAAGAGGCTTTGTGAACATGTCAGCAAGATTGTCTCTAGTGTTGATCTTCTGAACATACACCTTTCCATCAATAATGGTTTCTCGGATAAAATGACAATGGATGTCAATATGCATCGTCATCTCATGATACATTTGGTCTTTAATCAAGTGAATGACACTTTGACTATTACAAAAAATAATAATACCACCTTAGTGTAAACTGAGTTCAGCCAATAGACCCCTCAACCATAAGGCTTCTTTGATAGCCTCAGTCACTACCATATATTCTGCTTCAGTAGTAGATAAAGCTACTACATATTGTAATGTAGCTTTCCAACTGATAGAGCAACCACCAATGCAAAATACATAGCCTGTTAGGAAAAAATTTATTTTGTGCCTCACACAATTGATAATAGTTGTGTGAGGCCTCTTTTTTGTCTTACAACTGTATGGTCCCAGAATTTTGTGGACCCGGATGTGTAAGATATGAGTCCAAAAATATGTGAGATAAAAAGACGTCTCACACAACTAGTATAAGTTGTGTGAGGCACAAAATAAATCACTTGCCTGTTAGTAATCTTCTTTTGTCAAGATCACCTGTATAATCCTAGTCTACAAAACCAACCAAAGAGTTAGTATTTCTCTCAAACTCCAAACATGTGTTTTAAGTACCTTGCAAGTATCTCATAATCCATTTCACAGCCTGACAATATTCTTTACCAGGGCAAGCCATATATCGGCTCACTACACTTACTGTCTAGGAAATATCTGGACGTGTGCACATCATTGCATACATAATACTGCTGACAACACTGGAATAAGGTACATGTGCCATACCTCTCTTCTTCCTCTAACTGTGGTGACCGGGCATCTGATAACTTAAAATGAGCAGCGAGAGGGGTATTAGTTGGTTTACCATCTTTCATGCAAAACCTCTCCAAAACTTTCTCCAAGTACTTTTTCTGGGTCAAAAATAACATGTTGGTTCCTCGGTCTCTTTTGATCTCCATGCCAAGAATTTTCTTAGCTGCTCCCAAATCTTTCATCTCAAATACACTTTAAGTTGACTTTTCAAATTGTGAATTTCTGTCAAATTCTTAGCAACAATGAGCATGTCATCAACATATAGTAATAAGTACACAATTGAATCATCATTTAACTTCCGGAAGTAAACACAACTATCATACACGCTCCTCGAATAACCATGACCCAACATATAGAAATCAAACCTTTTGTGCCATTGTCTTGGAGACTTTTTTAATTTGTACAATAATTTCTTCAACAAAAAAACTGATCTTTTTTTCCTTCAATTTCAAATCCTTTGGGTTGGTGTATGTATATTTGTTCCTTAAATTCGCCATGTATGAAAGTTTTCTTAACATCAAGTTGTTCTAATTTCAAATCATACATGGCAACTAAGGCATGCAAGACACGAATAGAGCTATGCTTAATAACATGTGATAAAATATCATTAAAATCAACTCCTTGTACCTGACTATTGTCCTTTGCAACTAATCGTACCTCGCATCTTCAACCCCTGGAATGCCATCTTTTTTCTTGAAGATCCATTTATAACTAACAATTCTCTTTCCTGATGACAGCTTTACAAGAGACCAAGTACCATTCTTGTAGAGAGACACTATTTCTTCATTTATTACAATCAACCACTTGGCAGAATCAACACCAGAAACTGCTTTTGAATATTTTGATAGTTCTCCAATTTCTTCAGTTTTCTGTGAAACTAAAAAAGCAAATGCAACATAATCACCAAAGCTTAATGGTTGTTTACTTTCTCTTCTTGGTCTATGTTTGGCTATAGAATACTCCTCTTCTTCCGGTTCAAGTTCAGGAGTCTCAACTTCAGGAATTTCAACTTCTGGCTCAACTTTAAGAGTTTCAATTGTATTTTTCTCCAAAGTTGGTGAGTTTGACTCAAAAGGAATGGCAATCTCAACCTCCATATGTTTATGTGTGCTCTTCCCTTTATCTGTATTACAAGAACTAGAAGACTCTTTTTTAGAATTTAACATAGAGTATTCATCAAAGGTTACATCTCTGCTAATTGTAATTTTGGTTCCTTGGGATCAGGATATCATGGTCGGTATCCGTTCACCCCAGGTTCATACCCAAGGAAAATGCACTTTTTAGCCATTTTCTCTAAGTTTCATCATTTACATGCATATATGCAGGGCAACCAAATATCTTTAAATCTGAATAATTAACAGGAGTTCCTGACCACATTTCCTCTGGAGTCTTGAATTTCAGGGGTGCAGAAGGAGCATGGTTGACAATATAACAAGCTGTAGAGATGGCTTCTGCCCAAAAGGCGTTTTTCAACCCAACATTTAAAATCATGCAGCGAGCCCTTTCCAAATGAGTTTTGTTCATCCTTTCTGCCATACCATTTTGTTGAGGTGTCATTCGCACAGTATAGTGTTGAGAAATTCCTTCATTCTTGCAAAATTAGTTGAATTCATCATTACAAAATTCCAAGTCATTATCTGTTTTAAGCCGCTTAACCTATTTTTCTGTTTTCTTCTCAATCAAAACTTTCCATTATTTGAAAATTAAGAAAACATCACTTTTATTTTTCAGAAAATAAACCCAAATTTCCTTTGAATAATCATCGATGAAAGTTAACATATACTTGACACCATCTTTTGATGGGGTACATGAAGGACCCCAAAGATCCGAATGAATTTAACTCAAAGTACCTTTTGTTCTATGAATTGCTTGAGATTTGAAACTGACTCTTTTCTGCTTCCCGAACACACAATGTTCACAAAAATCCATATTTCTGGTACTTTGGCCACATAAGAGATCTCTTTTGCTGAGGATGAAAAGACCTTTTTCATTCATATGCCCTAATTGCATATGCCACAATTTGGTGATGTCAGAATCAGATATATCTGATGTTGAAACTGTAGCAACACCTATAATAGTATATCTCAATAGAGTATACAACATACTAGATCTGCGTGCTTTCATGATCACAAGAACACCATGAGAAACTTTCAAAACTCCACCTTCACCTGTGTACTTGCACCCAAGAGATTCTCGAGTGCCCAAATAGATGAGATTTTTCTTCAAGTCAGGAACGTGTCTAACATCGGTGAGATTTCTCACCACACCATCATGCATTTTGATTCGGACAGTACCTTTTCCAATAACTTTGCAGGCAACATACCCATCAAGACAACTCCACCTATAATAGATTCATATGTGGTAAATAAATCCCGATTGGAACACATATGATAAGAACACCCTGAAACTAAAATCCACTCATTGTTAGATTTGAAACTATTATTAGTTGCTAAAAAATAGTCTCATCAGTAGCTACACTTGCTTCGGCAGTATCAATATTTGTGTGCTCGTTTTTCTTTTATGTATGTTTTTTTATTTAAAGCCTTCATAAATAATGTGACCTTTCTTATGATAGTATTTGCACATGACATTTCTGTATCTGGGACCTTGATTTAGCTCTCTCACTAGGGGTGGACATTCGATATTTCGGTTCGGTATTTAAGAATTTTGGTTTGGTATTTCGGTATTTGGTTTATCAACTGTGTATACCAAATACCGTACCAAAATATTTCGGTATGGTTCGGTATTTATTTTGGTTCAGTACAGTTTCAGTTTGATACATTAATGAGTAAAATTTAAAATATAGACGCGCCGACTACTGAAATTTCTGCATCAATAATAAATTTTGATACTGCTTCAATATGAAATTTCTGCTTCAATATAAAGCTGCTTTTTCATATATACGTGTCAAGGCTGTCAACTACTGAAATTAAGCTGTTAAAGCAGATTAACCACACATAAAAATAGAGCATATAGAGCATAGAGCAGAAATTAACCACGTTGTTGAAGCAGATTAACAGAGCATAGAGTAGAAATTAACAGAGCATATAGAGCATAGAGCTGTTGAAGCAGATTAACCACGCTTTTTCATATGCACATCAATAGCCAAACAATAGAGCATATATCTGAAGTACATACGTAATCCTATGGACAGTATTTTATGGAAAATAATAGATCGGAGGAATTTGATGTAAATTAAAGATTTTGCTAAAGTACTCTTTTTGAACATTCTCTTATTTACGTGTTATAGGATGGCTAGCATTCAGAACACCTGCAGAACATGTAACAAGCATCTGCAGAACAAGCTATGTAACAAGCATGAAGCATCTGTAGAACACTTGAACAACCAAACCATCTGCAGAAAATGTCTTTAAAAAAATCGGTATTTCGATATACCAAAATTTCAAATGTCTAATACCGAGGACCGTACCAAAATATCGAAATACCAAAATTGCAATACTGAATTAGACCGAAATACCAAAACCGAAATACCAAATTAATTCGGTTCGGTTCGAAATTCAATTTTTCGGATTTTATGCCCACCCCTATCTCTCACTAATTGAATCTTTTTTATTGGATCTATCTCTTATGAACAAGCCTTTCCCTTGGTTCCCATTAGTTTCCCCAGTAATATCTCTATCTATTTGTTCTTTTGATTTTAAAATAGATTTGATATCTTTATAATAGATTTTATCTTTTTCATAAAGTATAGAATCTCTTATATGTTTAAACGACTGGGTAAGGAAACAAGCAATAACACAGCTTGATCCTCATATTTGATTTCAGCATCTATGTTACATAAATTCATAAGAAGAGAGTCAAAAGTATCAAGATGTGTAAGTATAGAGGTACCTTCAGCCATACGAAAAGTGTAGAATTTTTGCTTTAGGTAAAGCCTGTTTTCTGCTGTTCTTTTCATATATATGGTTTTCAGCTTTTCCCATATGCCTTTGGTTGAGCTTTATGTAGCAACTTCACGCAAAACCTCATTTGAGAGATTTAAAATAATACCTGCTTTTTTCTTTTTGTCAATGACGGCAAATTCTTCGTTCATCATTTTATCCGACTTCTTCTCCTTTTCTTGCAGTGCCAAATCTAAGCCATCCTAAATTAGGACAGCTTCTATCTTTAATTTCCGCATTCTGAAATTTGCACTTCGATCAAATTTCTCAACATAAGTCTTTGTTAGAGTCATATTGACTACTGAAACAAATCCGATTAGATCCTGCTCTGATACCAATTTGTTAGGATCGGAAAATCGGATAGTGCAAAATTTAGCCAAATAATATTATAATGATAATAACAAAGACAATGGAAGTTGATAATAATGACAATTAAAGCTTATAAAGAAAACACAAATTTAACGTCGTTCGATCAAAGTGACCTACGTCCACAAGCGGAGATGAGAAAATGTACTATAGCAACAAGAGTACAAAAGAACATAAAATTAGAATAATCACTATAATTAATCCCAAATATCCCCGAGAGAATAACCTCACAAGATCACTTCAAAGAAAGAGGATCACACAAGTGTTTTCCAACACTCAACTCTCAAGAAAGGAGGAGAGGAAGAAACAAGAAATAAAGACTCAAGTCTTATTGGTGTGTTTAAAATGAACTAATGATCTTTCCTTTTATAGGCAAATGACCTCCAAGCTGTAAAGAAAAGATACAATTTGTGCACATGATATCCACTACACAATGCAATATTTTTGGGTCCCAATGAATATTGTCGATAAGGTCTACTTTGCAAAATATGCTTATGCTTGTGTGAGTTGAACTCCACTAGCCAAAATATTGGCCATATTACAAACTACTTAAGCAAAAACATCCCCCCCTTAATTTCTTTTAATCCTTTTTACTCAAAATTTCTGCAGTTTATCTCCTTTCTTTGCATCAAATCAAGTAAATATGCATGAGATACGTTTGCTACAAGATAGATGCTTACTGAATGTAGATGCCACACTGTCATTAGTATAGTGGTAATGATGATATTGTATCTTCTGATTTGAATCTTTTTCGTGTAATTATCCATTTACGTTATTCTACTAGTTATTGATAAGACACCTCATATTTTAGAGGTGGTAAGATCTCTCAAAGGAAAATGTTTCAATAATTTTTTTCCTTTCCGTCCAATATTATTTCATCCCAATACTATTAACTTCTTTCTTAGTCGGCTTTTGCTTCAAAATATTGCAGAAAAGCTTCGACAATTTTTTTGTACTGTTTGGTTAAAACATAAATATGTAACAAATCAAAATAAAGTTTTACTGAAATAACTATCCCCATTCTGAAGAGCTTATTCTTTTCAATTGTTACTGTTTTTTCTGGTGGTTAGCCATTTGTATACGGGTAAAATCGAGCTCATAGTATACCCCGACTTCCGATAAGATAAATCGAGCTACAGACATCATGACAAGGGTCCGAAATCGAGACAAGAGTTTAATCGAATCAGAGTCCGGGGGCATGACACCCACTATCGAGAATATCAGGGCAATAATCCGGGATCGGTCCAAATCCCAAAAGACTTCGGAGAACGTTGTCAGCAACCAAGCATGACCAACAGAAGGCCGTAATATCTGTGACCGGCCGGATATCACGACGTGGATATCTGCACGTATCGATAGAGAACCGATGATTAGTTAAACAGAAGATTTTTTTTACCTTTTATAGAATTGTACGTAGGGTTAAACTCCCCTACTATATAAAAGGGAGTTTGATTATTAATTGAACACATTGTAATGCACACATAACAAGGCAATATACTATAATTTTCTCTGCTATTAAAAGATATTATTCTTGTTCATTAGTGTTGGTCATTGTGAGTCCGAATCAAGGGTGGATATTTCATTGAGGCTGGAATCATCCTCCTCACGTGGTTTGAATTTACTATATCCTTATTTATTTAATCTAACACAATTTATCGTTTGTATCGAATTAATCCGCGTATCCCTAAAACCATTTATAAATTCAATTGTTATCCATTTTTAGGGTAAACAATTTGGCGCCCATCGTGGGAATTAGGATAATAGTGGCAATTTGATACAAATTTCCACAACACATCCCATTTCACACTTGTTCTTTGAAGTGTCATTAATTTCAGGTCAAAGTTTAAAATGTCGAACTCCCAATCTGCCCCTCTAAACATGGATATTGAGTCCGGCCACCATGGAGAGAACAACAATATGGTACCCAGTAGTGAGATGCCCTCTACCGATCCCAACAGAGTTTCTGGCCGCAGACCCGATTGACTCCAACTCACATGTGGCCATCAATGCGAATTTGCCTACCAATCCTGAGAATAATGTTCGTGGGGGAGTCTGATTGGTAGCCCGAAATAGACACGATGGTGAAGGAGGTGTGAATCAACTTGCTGGTGATTTTCGAAATGCTACATACTCAATAGGTAACGATAGCCCAATTGCAGAACCAATACTGCGCTCCTAGTAGAGCTGAGCCCGAAGCATCCCGGGAAAACACTCGTAGAAATGTACTAGCCATAGATAAGCCAAGAGAAGCTAAATTCGGGACCAACCCTGAGACAATAAAGATGCTCGACAAATTTAAAAAATGGGTAGAAATGGGAGAAAAGAAAATCGAAGCTCACGACAAAAAGGTGGAGACCGACAACTCCAGGGTCGACGACCAAATCCCAGGAGTACCACCATACTAAAAGGCGTATATTCCAAAAAATTTGTTCAAAAACCTTTCCCTCCGAGAGAAGCTCTGAAGCCGATGCCAAAGAAGTTCCGCATGCTCGAAATTGCTTAGTACAACAGAACAACTGACCCAAATGAACATGTGGCCTCTTACACGTGCGCCATCAAGGGGAACGACTTGGAAGATGATGAAATTGAATCTGTCATGCTGAAAAAGTTCAGGGAGACCTTGTCAAAAGGAGCTATGATAATGTATCACAACTTACCCCCAAATTCTATTAACTCATTTGCTATGCTTGTAGATGTTTTTGTAAAAGCGCATGCCGGAGCCATCAAGGTCGAGACCATGAAGTCAGACCTTTTTCAAGGTAAAGCAAAGAGATAACGAGATGCTCAGGGAGTTTATGTCAGGGTTTCAAATGAAATGGATAGACCTAGCACTGGTGGCAGACGATTGGGCCGTTCATGCCTTTACCCAAGGACTCAATACTCGAAGCTCATTGGCTCCGCACCAGTTGAAGCAAAATCTGATAGAATATCCAGCTGTAACTTGGGCCAACATGCATAACCAGTATCAATAAAAAATTATGGTAGAAGATGATCATCTTGGTTCCCCTTCCAGGTATGTTTATCCCGCCAGAGTTAGTGACAGATCCAAAAGAGACATTGATCTTGAACCAAGATCGAATAGAGATCGGTATCAACCATACAACGATGATCAAAGGGGTAATGGGTCTAGACAAAACCCTGTGAGTAGTGAAAGGAAAAGCGATCGAGGTCAAAATAACTGGGGACTCATGAGCAAAAGCAGTTTCGACAGGCCCATCGGGCCTAAGGAAGCACCAAGGTTATCGGAGTAAAATTTCAATGTCGATGTTGCCTCCATCGTATCTGACATTGGGCACATCAAAGATACCAAGTGGCCTCGACCTTTACAGTCTGATCCTGCCCAAAGGGACCCCAACCTAATGTGTAAGTATCATAATACTTACGACTACATAACTAACTATTGCCAAGAACTGAGAGAGGAAGTAGCCCGGTTATTCAACAACGGACACTTCCGAGAGTTCTTGAGCGATCGAGCCAAAAATCATTTCAGGAATAGGGACTCCAGTAAGTAGATCGAGCAGGAGGAACCTCAGCACGTCATTAACATGATCATCGGTGGAGTCGATGTCCCCCAAGGGTGAAATGCACCAAAGTGTCCATCATAAGGGAAAAATGGGCTCGAGATTATATGCCATACGGAAGTATATCCTTCAACGACAAGGACGTTGTAGGCATCATGCAACCACACGATGGTGCATTGGTAATATCTATACTCATAAATAAATCTCGAGTTAAGCGTGTGTTAATTGATCCAGGTAGCTCGACCAATATCATCTGATCGAGGGTCGTAAAGCAGCTGGGTCTACAAGACCAAATTGTGCCCGCAATCCAAATTCTAAACGGATTCAACATGGCATCCGACATCATTAAAAGGGAGATAACCTTACCGGTAAACATCGCTGGAACCATTCAGGAACATAATTGAAGGAGATATGAGATACAATGCTCTGTTTGGGAGGCCATGTATTCACAACATGAGGGCAGTGCCCTTGATACTACACCAGGCGTTGAAATTCCCAATACCAGGAGGGGTTAAAACTATTCACGAAGAACATCCGTACGCAAAGGAGATATTCTCGGTTGATGAGGAGGTCCCGTTATCTGCACTCTCAACACCAAAGAATCCAAATTCGATCACCAAGGAAGAAACCAAATAGCAATCACCGATGTCGGTCCCGGTCGAGCCGGAAGAACAGGGGGCGGGCGAGGATGACGACTACGGCGTTCCCAGGTCTTTTATAGCCCCCGACGATTCGGATGCCACCAATTCGACGATTGAGAAACTGGAACAAGTCATATTGATTGAGCACCTACCCGATCGTAAGGTATACCTGGGCACAGGGTTAATTCCCGAGCTTAGGAAAAACTCATTAAATTTCTTATAGTTAACATAGATTATTTTGCTTGGTCCAACCTTGACATGACATGGATCCCGCTACAAATAACTATTCACAAGCGGAGCTTGGATCCAAATTTCCACCCGGTCAAACAGAAAATGAGGCATCTGTCCGAAGTCAAGCATGCATTCATCAAAGACGAGGTATCTAAACTCCTTAAAATAGGACCCATTCGGGAAGTTAAATACCCGTATTGTTTATTAAACGCAGTAGTAGTCCCTAAAAAGGGGAATACATTAAGAATGTGTGTGGACTATAAAGACTTGAACAAGACATGCCCCAAGGACTTTTTTCCTTTCCTTGCCCAACGTCGATCGCATAATCGATGCGACGACCGACCATGAGATTCTCAACTTTATTGATGCCTATTCCGGGTAAAACCAAACTTGGATGGACGCGGGCGACCAGGAAAAAATATCCTTCATCACTAAATACAACACCTACTGTTATAACATAATGTTGTTCGGACTAAAAACGCTGGTGCTACTTACTAACGACTAGTAAATCCAATGTTCGAGGAGCAAATAGGAAAATCAATGGAGGTTTACATTGACGATATGTTAGTTAAGTCCATATAAGCAGAGGATCATTTGACACATTTGCAGGAAACCTTCAACATATTAAAAAATACAATATGAAGCTGAACCCGGAGAAATGCGCATTCGGAGTCGTGTCTGAGAAATCCTTGTATTTATGGTGTCAATCGGGGAATCGATATTAAATCCTATAAGATCAAGGCCATATAGGACATCATCGGGTGGACAACGCCAAGTCCGTTCAAAGGTTAATCGGGCGTATAACCGCCTTGGGTCGATTCATCTCGAGGTCCTCTGAAAAGAGCCATCAGTTCTTCTCGTTATTGAAAAAGAAGAATAACTTCTCATGGACTCCGGAGTGCCAACAAGCCTTGGAAGAAATCAAGTGGTACCTCTCGCGCCCACCCTTTCTTCATACTCCGAAGGGGATGGCTTTTCTGGATGTTCCAGAAATAAGTCCTCCAACTCTATGTTATAGCCTTCATGCCCTCGATCCGACGATCCTCATTCTCCCACTTGGCAACAGACGAACAGTTGTACCTGTACTTAGCGGTATATGAGATAGCGGTAAGTGGAATCCTAACTATTATGTTAGCAGGACTCTAGGCGAGGCCGAAACCAGGTATCCTCACCTACAAACATTGGCGCTCGCTTTGGTAAGAGCCTCGAGGAAGTTAAAATCATATTTTCAATACCATCCCATATGTGTTGTAACTATTTACCCATTGAGAAACATAATGCATAAACCCGAGCTCTCGGGTGATTGGCCAAATTGGCAATGGAAATCAGCGGGTACGATATCGAATATCGACCCTGAACCACTATCAAATCTCAAATTCTGGCAGATTTTATGTCCGACTTCACACCGGCCTTAATACCCGAGATCGAAAGGGAATCGTTATTGAACTCGGGGACTTCCTTGGGAATCTGGACCATCTTTATGGATGGTGCCTCGAATGCAAAGGGGTCCGAACTCGACATCATGTTGAAGACACTGACGGGTAATATAGTTAGACAATCTATTAGAACTGTAAAATTGACTAATAACAAGGCCGAGTATGAGGCCATGATTGCAGGTCTTGAACTAGCCAAAAAACTAGGGGCCGAGGTGATCAAAGTTAAGTGTGATTCCCTCCTTGTGGTAAACCAAGTCAACTTAACATTCAAAATCAAAGAGGAACGAATCGAATGTACTTGGATAAACTACAGGTAACGCTACATCGGTTCAAATAGTGGACTTTGTAACATGTACCTCGGGATCAAAACAGCGAAGCCGATGCTCTTGCTAACTTGGGATCTTCGGTTGATGACGATGAATTCAACTCACGAATGGTCATACAACTGATGAAATCGGTAGTTGAAGAAGGCCACTCCAAGATAAACTCGACAAGCTTAACCTGGGATTGGAGAAACAAGTATATAGATTACCTAAAGACTGGAAAGCTTCCCTCAGATCCTAAAGTATCAAGAGCTTTGCACACAAAAGCGGCCAGGTTCAGCCTGTCCGAAGATAACACCTTATTCAGGGGAAAGTTCGATGGCCCACTCGCCATATGTCTAGGACCGGGAGATACTGAATATGTTTTGAGGGAAGTTCACGAAGGCCTGCGGGAACGATTCGGATGCCAAATCTTTGGTGTGTAAGGTAATCAGGGCCCGCTACTACTAGATCGACATGAAAAAAGATGCAAGGGAGTTTGTACGAAAATGCGACAAATGTCAGAGGTACGCACCAATGATTCATCATCTTGGGGAGCTATTACATTCGGTCTTGTCACCCTGTCCCTTCATGAAATGGGGAATGGACATCGTCGGTCCCATGCCATGGGCACCTAGTAAGGCTTAATTCATATTATTTATGACTGACTATTTTCTAAGTGGGTGGAAGCCCAAACATTTGCAAAAATCAAGGAGAAAGAAGTTATTGATTTCATTTGGGACCACATAATATGTCGGTTCAGAATGTCGCCCGAGATCGTGTGTACCAATGGGAAGCAGTTCATCGGTAGTAAGGTGAGCAAATTTTTCGAGAACCATAAGATCAAAAGGATTCTACCGGCACCCTATCACCCTAGTGGGAACGGTCAGGCAGAGTCTACAAACAAAACCATACTCTAGAGCCTTAAGAAGAGGCTGACCGACGCCAAAGGAAAATAGAAGGAAATTTTTCCCAAAGTTCTCAAAATCTAGTGCCGGGGCCACCCCATTCTCGTTGGTCTATAATGTTGAAGCACTAATACCGGTCAAAATATGAGTACCGAGTCTCAGGTTCCGATATACAATCGAAGAGTCAAACGAGGAGGCCATGAGTACGATCCTAGAACTGTTGGACAAGAGGCGTGATGCCGCCCTCGTCCGATTGGCCACCCAAAAATAGAAGATTGAAAGGTATTACAATTGGAGAGCCAACCTCCGACACTTTAATGTTGGGGATTTGGTGTTAAGAAAGGAGACACTAAACACCCAAAACCTGAACGAATGGAAGCTGAGATCGTATTGGGAAGGTCCATATCGAGTTATTGAGATCATCGGCAGGGGTTCGCACAAACTCGAAGCGGTGAACGGTGGGTGACTACCAAACAACTAGAATGTAACCCACCCAAAACGATACTACTGCAAAGGTACGACCCCATTCGTTTCTTTTCTTTACCTATATTATGAATTGGACTAACGCTTGCAGGAAATGTCCAAAGAATGATGCAGCTTTTAGCCCAGAAAGCACGCGTTGCACTCTTTTTCCCTTGAACCGATTTTGTCCCAAATGGGTTTTCCGGCAAGGTTTTTAACGAGGCAACAGTGGATCGTGCTAACTTAGAATTGAAGACCGGTTATGAACCAAAGTTGAGAATCATATCAACGGTATCTGAGCCCTCTCTACGATCGACCTCGAATATTGAGGGCCATCATCCTCGGATAATGATTTTAGCAAGGAAGGAAACTTTGTGCTCGAACAGTCTGGGCTCGTTGGATAGGATTTATTATAAAGGGCAAACAGTCAAATGAACCAGGCCCACATAGACCACATAAGCCATAACACGAAGCTTGTACATATTTACAATTTTGTATGTTGCGCACAGAAATGAAATAAGATTTCTACCTTGCAGATACATATTTTTCTCCGAAAAACTACTACATTTTGTTCCTTAAGGACATCAAGCCCAAGGGCCACCTCTATTTGGATCCAAGAGATCATCCCCACTTGGGTTGCGTCCAAGGCAAACTAGGACGGCTCGGGCTGTCGAAGCCCGTGGGCACAAAAACCTATTAGGATGTGCTCGAACTTTAAAGGCTATGACCACCCCCACTCGGGACTGTTGTCTGGGGAAAACCTAGACGGCTCAGGATCGAAGCCTGGGATAATAAGCCTATTGGGCAATACCCAAACTTAAAAGGCTTCGACCATCCTAGAAACAACTCGAAAACGTCCGAAATCCGTAACCAAAACATAAGGCCTTCAAAAATTCCAAACCGGTTCAAAGGCTACCCTCGACAAAATTATAATCTAAAAACTTCTATTTAAGCACTTAGGGGAAAGCTTTTGGTCATACCAAGCTCCCACGAGTTTTAAGCAAATTTACATCGAAGACAAGCCTTGTTCGAACCTCTGAACAAGACTTTATTACTATGTGCTTGTAACGACCCAAATTTTCATTTTAAGAATTCGCATTTCCGTCCAATGACATAAGACCTTGAGAAGGTTCATAATATGCATCACGACCCACATGTATGGTCGAGTTTGGTATTCGTAAGATTCGGAGTTAAATTTAAAGAAGAAGAAAAAAAACAAATCTTATTTTTGAAGCTCAAATAGAAAGAGTTGACTGGAGAGTTGACTGGAGAGTTGACTTTTGAGTAGACGATCCCAAAATGGAATGTTAACGATGTTAATAGCTTTGTATGGTGATTTCGGACTTAAACGTGTGTCCGAATTTGGATTTGAAAGTCCACAAGACAATTCAGCGTGTTTTGGCGAAATAAGAAAGTAGACGTGTTCTAATTATATTATTTTGTATGTGGAAGAGGTCAATTACTATTATGAATACAAATCAGATATGGTAGTAAGTGTACGAAACATACTATAAGTGATATGAGGTCTAAGGAAGGTCCTAAGTCTAAGCCAAGTTGGAAAATTTCGTAATATACAAAATTTGCAAATGAGTACGCACAAGACCTCACTTTGAACGATCATATCTATGTCTTTGATTCTAGTTTCTAACGCTTCAAACCGTCCATCATTTGGATATTTGTACAAAAAGTTATGATGGATTTACTGAAGGCAGGTAATGCTGTGTTCTGCGGCAGAGGCAAATCGTTGTTGCCGAATGCGATTTATAAGTCGCATTTGACAACAACGACTTGCCTGGACAGATTACAAAATGCGAGTTTTAGCAATTTTTAACACATTTGGAGCTATAGCGCTCAGATTGAGGCGATATTTTAGGCGATTTTCACCATATGGATTGGGGTAAGTGATTCTAACTCGATTTTGGTTGAAATACATGAATCTATTGTTGTTTTTATCATGAAATTATTGAATTAAATTGAAAATAGTAGAAATTCTCTATACCTTAGATTTAAGATTTGGAGGTCGATTTGTTGTTGGAATTTAGTAATTTTGGTATGGTTGGACTCATGGTTGAATGAGTGTTCATATTTTGTAACTTTCGTCGGATTTCGAGACGTGGGCCCCACGAGCGATTTTGAGTTAAATTTTGGATTTTTAATGAAAAATATAGAAATTCATATGGAATTAATTCCTATAATTTTTATTGACTGAATCAAATTGTTTATTACTAGATTTGAGAATTTTGGGCACGAGTTCGCGAGGCAAAGACTTGTTGGAATTTTGAATTGGTTGCAAAGCGAGGTAAGTGTTTGGTCTAACTTTAGCTTGAGGGATTAGTATTTGTGTCCTATTTGTTAGGTGTTATTTGTGGAGTACGACGTATAGGCATTGTGACGAGTATCTGTACGTTGGTGTCAAGCATGCCCGTGAGTCTTGTATTATAATTGTTATGACTCCGTTGTGGTTTATTGCGCTTAATGTGTTATTAATATTATTGTTCCCTTGCCGGGATGTTTGTCTAATATTATTGTTCCCTTGCCGGGATGTTTGTTTGACATTATTGTTCCCTTGCTGGGATCTTTGTTTTTAAAGTATTGTTCCCTTATCGGGATGTTTGTTTAATATTATGATTCCCTTGCCAGGACGTGTAGGTTATTGTTGTTGCTCCCTTGCCGGAAATTAATTGTTTACTTGCATTCTCCCTTACCGGGATAGTTGAATTGGTAATTTGTACCCTTGCTGGGTAAATCGTTGTATTATTAAATTTTCCTTATTGGGATCCTCCCTCGAAACATTTATATATTATGAAATGTGATCGTGTGGCACGCCGACCACTTCTGCCCACCCTGATTACGATTTCATTTTAACTCATAAAGCTGTTGTTTAGCTTCTTATTTAAGAACAATTCAGTGAAGAGTAGGCAGTGAAAATAGAGTCACTAGTGTAGAATGTAGCTATGAAGTAGCTATTGGTAGGGGTGTACATAAGTCGGGTTGATTCGAATTTTACAACTACCAAACTAAATCAATTATATCGGATTATTAAATCTAAAGACCAAACCAAACCAATAAAACTTGGGTTTTTCAATCTCGATTTTTCTTGGGTTTTCTCGGGTTATTCGTATTTTTCGGGTTTTTTTCCGGTAAAATCTTTGTAGAACAAAACATATAACTTGAGCTCAAAATATTTCTTTAATCATAGTAAGATACAACTATATATGATATTTTTCAAGAAAATAATACAAAATATCAGATGTGTCATGGCATTATCCTAAAATATTCAATAATAAAGACAGTAAAATTATGCAATATAAATATTGCTAATTAAAATGTCATTATAAAAATAAACATAATCTAAAAGTACTAAGTCATGCTAAACTAAGTAGACTAATAAGGGGGTATTAATTACATGACTAAACGATAAAGAAAAAATAAAAATAGGTTAAGCATTTTTATCTAAATTATTGCAAAACAAAAAATAGATATTCAATATGTCAGCATTAGTCCTGATTTGATTTTGGTTTAGGCTTTTGTTAGCATTATTTAATTTACTAATATTAATGGCTATAAATCTTATTGGAACAATCAAAAGTTCTAAGTCCAACATTGAAATTACACCTTAAAAGATAAAATTATAAAAAAATATAAGAAATGTTTATAAATTACATCACAATAAGTATATTTATATATTAAATATCTAAAATTTCTATATATGTAATATCGGGTTGGTTTGGTTTTGGTTCGACTTTCTTTAGTTAAAACCAAATCAAACCAAACCAATTATGGTCTGGTTTTTTTTCCAACACAAAACCAAATTAAACCAAATCATAGTCAAATTTCTTTTTTCGGTTTGACTCGGATTATCGGGGTGGTGCGATTTATCGGTTTACTTTGTATATCCCTAACTATTGGGAAGAGACGAAAATAAAGAAAATTTGGGTAGAAGACTAATGAAGGTACAAAAGAAGAAAAAGGGTGCCTTTTTTCTTTTCTTTTTATCTATTAAAATAAGAAAAGTAAAGAAAATCAAATAAAATCTTAACACGCGAGCTAATATAAGTATTTGGACAGAATATAGAGAGGTTTTAGACGCTTATTCATTTTTGTCAAATACGTGCTGGCCATTTGGCAAAAGTAGTGTGTCTTGACACGTTTTGAAAAGGTTAAGTATGTATTTTTCCAAAGGAATTTTTTTTTTTGCTAACAGCAGCCACAGGTACAAATACTAAAGCTAAAGATACTACACCTAAGAACTTCGGCCTGCAAAATCTACTTGCAACCTTTTAAGAAAAATCCTCACAAACCCACAACCGAAAACTATGGATTTCTCCGACAGCAACATGTGGCGTGATCTTTTACTTCAAGCAGTACTAATTCTAGCTACAGTTTTCATGTTCCTTTTCATGTACAATATTCCCCAGAAATTCTTCTCGAAGCTTCGTCTACGAAATCGAGCCGATATGCAAGCCAAGCGCCACTTCGTTCAAGGAGCTCAGCTTCTTTCCCAAGCCAAATCATCATTCGCGAAGGATCGATCCGCCGCCGCTTCATTAGCCAAATCTGCTGAAGCCGAAGCCGACTTAGCCGTGGCTTTAGACCCGAAAGATGCCGCAGCTCACATACTCAAGGCTTTAGCTCTCGATTTGCAGGGATTTAAGACGTCAGCTCTTGATTCGATTGATATCGCGCTTTCGCCGCTCGCCGTGAAGTCGTTGTCGGAGCCGGAGAAAGCGGATGCTTTGTTTAAGCGAGCCGAGTTGAGACTCGCTGTGAGTCGACGCGGACAAGTTGACTCGGTCGTTGAAGATTTGACTGAGTCAGTTCGGTTGAAGGGCGATAATGTTAAGGCTTTTTGTTTGTTGGGAGATTGTTATGAGAAAAAGGGCTTAAAGGAGGATGCCCAAGAGGTTTATGAAAAAGCCCTTAAACTTCAGCCCAATTTTGCTCCTGCTCGAGAGGCACTTGATCGATTGAATCCGAGTCTTGAATCTAGTTGTGTTTTACCTTGAAGTTAAGACAAAAATGCTTGTCCAACGTTTTGAGAATTAGTTTGTCTTTTTATTTACGTTCACCATGATTGAATTTCAGAGTTTGTGTATCAGAAATACTCAGAGCAAACCAACAAGTGAACAACTAATATGATGAATAAAATATATTTTGATCATTGAGCCTGTAGGCACAAATTAAAGGTGATCAACTTAGTTCTTTATGATGCTGCAGCCTGCCTAGCTAATTAATTTTTATTAGGCAAACAGTTTTGGCAGCCTTTGTAAGATGTTCATTAACATTATTTAGATTGATGACTGTAAGATGATGAGAATGGTTATTGATCTTTTTTCCATGTGCTCAAGTGGTATCTGTATTGGTGGGAGGATACATATACTTGATGGAATAGTGGAGGTGGCACAGGTTGACACTGCCCTTTATAGAACCTTTAATTAAAAGATGAAATGAATAGTTGATTTTAGAAGTCAGGACCAAATTTCCAGCAAGGCGGCAGCATTTGTTGGACAAAGTAAGGATGGGCGTGCTTGACTTGGCATATCTAAGGCCCGTTTGCCCATAAGTTTTGTCAAAATAAATTTGAGATTTATTTTCACAATTCATGTTTGGCCATAAATTTTGCTCATATTTTGGTCAAATCCCAAATCAAAAATTTCAAATTCCAAAATCAGCTATGAAGCTGAATTTGGGCCAAAATTTCAAAACTTGGGATTTATATACATGTTTTTTCAAAATAAAGTTGGAAAATATGTTTTGAAATCGTATGTCCAAACACATTTTTATCTTCAAATCAAATTTCATCCAAATCAGATTTTTTAAAATAAATTTGGGATCTATGGCCAATAGCTAGCTGTAAGTCTGAAAAGGTCATTGTCATATCTTTGAAAAAGTTGGCATATCTTAACGTCTAAATATAAAGGTCACTGTTATATCTTGGTAAACAGCTAATGCTCAATTACTGATGTACCTAAGGTCTATGATCATCTGGCGACTTCAAAATCTTTAATTTGGTGTTGACTCATGGCTGTAATGCCTACATTTAACAGAGGGCAAATTTATTGACAGTACTATGGCTGGGGGGTTGTGTCCTATGCTTCAGCTTCTAGGGACATGCTGGATTCTGCTGTGCTTGAATTTCTTGGGTTGCAATGGAAAATTAGTGGAAGAGGAAAAAAGGGCACTTTTAGAGCTGAGGGATTCCCTTAACTATCCCAATGGCTCTGCTTTAATTAATGAATGGGTTGGAGAAGACTATTGTGCATGGGCTGGTATTTTTTGTGGTAGTGATCTGAACAATGATTCGCGTGTTCTTGATATTTTTCTTATCAATAAAAGACAACTTGGACTTGGAATATGGCATCCTGATGCAACCTTGTTGACTCGTTTCACGCGTCTTCAGTCTCTGTATGTATCTGGCAATGCTATTGGCAACTGGATTATGCCAGAAGGTATTCTTTTGACCAAAAAGTGCTTTCATTACCTGTATTCATGTTTCATTTGATCAAACCTACGTGATGCTACAGCTTATCTCCCTCAGTATGTAGTAGTATAATTTGTACAAACGCTACTGCTGTTAATATTTGTTTAACATAATGAGCACTTCCCCTTGAATCCTTAGAACTCTTAAGATTTGTTGTTTTTTTAAAAAGATTCTGCACCCATGGCCCTTATATCTTCACTTCTTCGCATGTTGGAGTATCACTTTTTAACAACTTAAACTTGCAGCATTATGCAAATTGCACAACCTGAAGGAATTGGATCTAAGTTTCAACCCTTTAAATGGTGATGCTCTGCCTCATTTTCAAGTATGTAGCCTCGCATCTCTGGAACAGCTGTACCTTTCAGGGGTTTATCCTAGTTCCTCTTCACCACTTCTCAGAGGTTTGTTTTTTCTCAGTTGTAGATTCTTAATCAATCGTAGATGTTGCATCAAAGTTTTTACCTTGGTTTCGTTGTAACACATTTTAATGAATTCATGTATCAGTGTGTGGACTAAAGAATATCCGGAGATTGGATCTAAGCAACAATAATCTTATAGATGATAGTATGCCACATTGCCTATTCAATGATCTTCCATACCTTGAAAGCCTTGACTTGTCCAGGAATAACCTCAAGAATTCCAATCACATTCTATCAGGTAGTTTAAGTTGGATATTTCCTGTTGTTACATGGGCTGATCTTCTTCAAATTGTCATTATCATTTTGATTTTCCTATTGTGAGAACATCTTTTAATATTAGTATTTCCATGTATAAATGGTTGCCTCCAGCTGAACAAACTGTTAATTGGTGGTAGACCCTCTCATTTGCTCTCCTCAACTGCCATCTTCTCGCTCAATACTCTTTTATTAAAGCATTTCTTAGTGAGTGTGTATGAAACACATATGAACTGACTACAATGTTGAAGTCAATGACATGATTCTCATTAACTAAATATAGCTTGTATAAATGAAATACATGTCACCAGGAAGGGAACTTATGTCATCAGATGAAGACTGCAAAGATGAACTATTTTCTTGGTTGGCTAACTCCAACCTTGACCTACTCAAATTTCTTAAACTGGACAGGAGTGAGTTATGGAACCTTCCATAAGCCTGAGAATTTTTTCCGATAAAAATACATAATAAACATGGTACAAGTGAAGTTCTAGCCTGTAGATTTTCCAATTTTCCCTAACAATCTTCATGCCAGCATAAAGTAAGGCACAAATAATTTATCCACTGTGTCGAGTTTTCAGAATTTTCCTATATATACGAAACTCGGTTTTACTCTGACTAGTGAACTTGACAAAAAACAACCCTCATATTGCTTCATGTATTTCTTGCAGCTTTATGTAGACTGCGGAATCTCAAAAGGTTGGATTTGAGTTATAATTTTCTGGATGATGGGAGCGTACCATCCTGCCTATTTGAAAAGCACTCGCTGCTTGAAAGTTTAGATATTTCACATAATAATATCGGGGGTTCACCTGGTTTCTTTTCGGGTAATGCTGAAATTTTTAAAATTTCTTTCAATTCCTTTACTTTCAGTTCAATGATGAAATGGAATTCACCGAGCACTAGCATGTCTTTTCTATCTATGAGACATGGTTCTCTGTCAGGTTTATGATCTTCTGATGAAGTCCTCAATAGAAATGTTCTACGCCTGGTTCTAGGATGAAAAAATCTTTGACAAAAGTTTCTACTATGCTTTCCATTTGTTGTTGCAGAAATGCAGGGTAAGACTGCGTATAGTAGATCTTTGTTGTCCGGCCCTTCCCCGGACTATGCGCATAGCGGGAGTTTAGTGCCCCGGGCTACCCTTTTTTCCATTTGTTATTCATCCATTTCTAGGGCAACTTTTGGATTTGAAAAGCCTAGTAATATTTTTTTTGATAAAGAACCCTATTGTTATTGTTTTCTAAATATGCTATTCTTATTTTCCCTTGCGGAAAAAACTATTTCTCGTTGATGACTCTTCCAATATTCTGTTTGAATCATCAGAATTGCAGTTATTTTCATATTCTAGCATGCCCTGATTTAATCAACTTAATTGGGACATATTAGTCTCTAGTGTCTACTCTTTTACTTGTATATCATATTTTAATTTTGACAGTCTTTCATGCAAGGAGCGTTTTAATTTCTGATGTGCCTTTTCGTCTAGTGAAGTTCTGGTCTCGGACTCACAGTCTGCCCAAAAGGTAGAATCAACATTTTGCATCTTTAGTGTGACTGACAATCCTTTTTTGGTGGAGAATATCTACAAATTTTAGTTCAATTTCCTGATTCAAAAGGTTGAAGGTAAAAACCTAATAGTTGAGTTGGAAACTGACCTGCTCTTTTTTTTTTTTCTTTTTTCAGTACTCAGCTCCCCTCCCCCCTTTTGTCAAAAAAGAAAAGAAAAAAAAAGCAAAAACAAATGTGATGATCAGCAATGTAATTAATCTGTCGTTTGCTCTAAAGCGGATCAAGAACATTGGACAAAGCTAATAGTTGGTGTCTTCCTTCAAATAATTATTCGGATAACTTGCTGAAATTTACTTCTGTCATGCCAGAATTTGAGCCAAAAGCTGTATATATTTTCTGCATAACAATGTTAAATTTCTGCTGGATATTAACTACTTGTTACGCTTTTCAGGAATCTGTAAACTTAGGAACCTGCAGGTGTTAAATCTCCAGGATAATCTTATCCAAGGTGGACTTGATCCATGCTTTGGTGGAATGAGTTCCTTGGTTTCTTTAGATCTTTCTTTTAATTATTTTGAGGGGAGTGTTTCTTCTTCCATATTCAGCAACCTGACTTCACTCAAGACCCTCCTTCTTTCAGACAATCAGTTTGATGGACTTCTCCTGTTTTCAACTTTTGCTAACCTCTCCAACCTTGAATCCATTGATCTTTCATTTAACGAGTTCATAGTTGACACTGAAACTTCATCTTGGGTCCCATCTTTTCAACTTGTATCCCTTAACCTACGAAATACTAGACTAAACCAGAAATATGGCCACGTAATTCCAACTTTCATTTCCAAACAACACAAGTTGAAGTCCCTGTCTTTGTCCTATAATGCCCTTCAAGGAAACGTTCCGTCCTGGTTGTTGTATAACAATACACTTCTTATGTTGTCTTTGAGAGGCAACCATCTGTATGGTGGAATTCCTGCATCTTTTCAGTTTCAAGCATCAAATCTTCTGATACTTGATGTATCAGATAATTGCTTGGGCCATACACTTCCCAATAACGTGCTCGAGTTATTTCCAGACTTACGCTATCTTAACCTGTCAAATAACGCCCTCGAAGGCATCCTTCCTTCATCTTTTGACCATCTGTCAAAGTTAGAGGTCCTGGACCTTTCTGACAACTTCCTGTGGGGAAAACTTCCTCCAACTTTAAGGCAGAATAACACTTCATTGGCACATTTAGTTCTTTCAAACAACAACTTTTATGGGGAGGTTATGCCCCAATTTTCGAATATGTCAAATCTTGCATATTTACATCTTCAAAATGATGGATTTATTGGAGTCCTCCCTGATGCTATGTTTAACCTTCCTGTTCTGAAGGTCATGGACATTAGTGGGAATTATTTGTCAGGAAATATTCCAGATTATTTTCCTCGGTTTCCACATCTGGCCATACTTCTCTTGGCAAGAAACCGATTTCATGGGACAATTCCATTGTCTTTGTGCCAGATGCAAAAGCTTCATATTTTGGACATGTCTGCAAATTTACTCTTTGGGGTTTTACCTTCTTGCCTTGTTAACATAACCGTGTGGATAAAGGAATCTGAAGTTATACTCCATTCCTTTATGTGGTTATCACCCTCATATACTAACTACAGAGTCAAAGTTCCTTTAACAACCAAGGGCAATACACTCTCTTACGAAGGCATCCCTCTCTCTCAAATGACTTCACTTGATCTATCTATGAACCGTTTTACCGGTGAAATTCCATCACAACTGGGAGAACTTGCAGCCCTTCATTCATTAAACCTTTCTCACAACATCCTATCTAGCCATATTCCAGAATCTTTCAGGAACTTAATGAAACTGGAGAGTTTAGATCTTTCTTATAACCAGCTAGTGGGAAAAATCCCTCGTCGGTTGGCTCAACTTGATTCCCTTTCAACTCTAAATTTGGCTTTCAATCATTTATCAGGAAGAATCCCGTTCGAAAACAAATTTGTCACTTTTGCAGCATCTAGTTATAGAGGTAACAAGGAACTCTGTGGACTTCCATTGGAAAATGATTGTGTGCTCCCGAGGCCGCCTCAGCAGCATGAAGAAGAAGAAGAGGAGAAGGAAGGAATTGGTGAGAGTGACTTCTTTTTCTTCTCATGCATTGCTGTTGCTTATGTTGTGGGATTTTGGAGTGTCATTGCTCCTCTTCTTCTTAGTAGGAATTGGCGCAGGACATATTATGCTAAGGTTGATACTTGTATTGAATTGTGCAAGGAGAAGCTTCATCTTTTCTAAATCTTCTTGAAAACTTGTGTTTCTTGACATCTTTTATTGTGGGGTATGAACTTTCAACTTGCTTTGATGAACACACTGTGGGATAGTTGCACTGTTTTGTGAAGAGTTCACAAGTTTGACGGGAAGTTGACTTCGGTATTATTAGACTCCTATTATGGTTTAGAAACTTTGGATAGGTTCATTTAGTTTATTGTGACTTTGGTTGTGATCCGGAATATTTAAGCCAGACGCGTTTGGCGAAGCTGGAATGCTTGAAACTTAAGAAAGAGTTCACAAGCTTGGGAAGATCCTTTCAATTTACGAACTTTGGTTAAGATTGGCAAATAATGTTTTCTTTATTAACTCGTTTGGCCAAGTTGCAAAAATTACCTTATTTTGAGAAGTGCTTTTTTTCAAAAGTGTTTTTCTCAAAAGTACTTTTGTTGAGAAGCAGTTTGTGTTTGACTAATTAGTTTGAAAAATACTTCTGAGAAGCAATTAGTGTTTGGCTAAGTTTTAAAAAATTGCTTTTAAGTGCATTTTTTTAAAAGTGCTTTTGGAGAGAAATTATTTTTTTCTGCTTCTCCAAAACTGTTTGCTTCTCCTCAAAAACATTTTTTTTCCTTCTAAAAGCTTGGCCAAACATCTCAATTTTTGGTCAAATGTGCTTTTGGGAACAAAAAAAAAAAACACTTTTGACCAAAAAGAAGCTTGGCCAAACAGGCTGTAAGACTGAAACATCTTGGTAGCTAAAGGAAAGAGATATCAACATTGGTAGTCGGTTAATTTAGATAATTGACATTATTTAAAAAATTGAAAGTTTCACGTCTATTTTTAAATTTCATAAACGACAATGTCTAGCAGTTGAAAACTGAAACTTAAATTTTCTGTAAACCATAGTTCAAAAGCATACTAAAATTTGTTTCGATCTTAATAAATCGTGAAAATGTCATGTTAAAAGCAATATATCATAATCGAGACAGATCAATTATCAGTGCTGTTATGATTAAGATGATTTCTGAACCAAATTAAGATAATCTAAGAGCTCCGTAATTTGATTTTTGCTTAGTGTTTGGGAGTAATGTAGCCACATGTAAGTTATAATCACAATAATTGTAGTCCGATTTCTTATCACAAGGACGTTTAAATTGAGGTGGACAACATGATATATTATTAAGGGTGTCAATAGATATTTAGAAATCGACTAAACCGACCGAATCGATTTTCAGGTTTCTTTTAATAAAAGCGTAGGTTTTTGTATAAACTTATATCCGTACCAATAATTAGGGTATGTTTTTTATTTTATCAAAATAATCAAAAAGAATACCGAACCGTATTGAATAAATTTACATGTGAAAAATATATTTATATATTAAGTTTAAAAATAATAAAGCATTAAATTTTTCATTGGGCCTTGGGATTATGAAAACTGTTACAAGCTAATAAGTAATTAAATTCAAAATCTCTAATTCTCAAACCTATTATGTTACAACATCAACAACTACCCAGTAAAATCCCACATAGTGGGGTGTGGGGAGGGTAATGTGTACGCAGACCTTACCCCTGCCCCGATAGGGCAGAGAGACCAAACCTATTATGTTACTCGTATTAAAATTAAATTATTTCCAGCATATTCACTAGCACGTCACAAGGTATTCTAGCGGTTATCAAGGGCGTATCTAAGTCTTAGGGTATGGGTTCAGGTGAACCCATACTCCTCACCCTAAATCATGTATAATAATATTATATTTCTTGAAAATTACTTAATTATGTGCGTGAACTCATGCTCAAAGACCCCTATGGTGTAATAATTATTGGGTGCACCTCTACAAATGAAATTGGTGGTTCAAATCCCACTCTAAACGGTCTTGTTTTCGGCACAGACAAGGGCGTATGTAAGTCTTAGGGTATGGGTTCACGTGAATCCGTACTCCTCACCCTAAATAATGTATAATAATATTATATTTCTTGAAAATTACTTAATTATATGTGCGTGAACCCATGCTCAAAGACTCCTATGGTGCAATAATCATTGGGTGCACCTCTACGAATAAATTGGTGGTTCAAATCCCACTCTAGATGGTCTTGTTTTAGGCACAAAGTATAGATATATACGTGAAAATTACTAAAATTTTAAAAAGAATATAATTTTGAACCTATAATTTCAAAAGTGTAGTGGGTACAGGGTAGATACTAGAGTTAAACTCGTCAAATATAAATTCTAAATCCGCATCTTCACAACACACCCATCCTCTTGAAATCCTGGATCCGCCTCTGGCGGTTATAAGTAGCAACCTACAATTCTTTTCGTATGATTTATATGTATCTTTTTGAATATTTAATCTTCTACTTTATTCTTGTCTTGACTTGGTTAATGTCTTTCCGCTTGTGTGGTTTATATTTTTTTTGTCTTTCCTTAGTTTCTTTTACACTACTAAATAATAGTTGATGGATCTATACTCTAGCCATTTTCATGTTTTCTTAATTCATCAACCTTTAAACAATAAAAATGTCTAGAGAGTTTTACAAAGTCTTATAAATATATATGTTATTGCATTCTACTTCTTCTAGCGACGTTTATATAATATTAACAAAATAACCAAAAATTAACCGAACGATACTGATACCAAAGAGTAACTGACATGATTTGAAAGGTTTTGAAAAGTCTAATTTTAGTTATACATAATAGAATAACCGAAAAATTAGTATGATACAAATGTTATAAAATAACCTGCCGAACCGAATCGTTGGCACCCCTATATATTATAGAGTATAATTAGTTACCTCATTAATAGTATAATAAAAATAAAAATATGCATTTTTTTAAAAACTAAAAAATGAAAACTGCCAGCTATTTTCATTTATAAGTAGCTTATTACAAAAATTGATCAATTCATAAAATATTATTAATATTAGCCAAATATTATCAATATTAATTAGCTATTTGTAGCAAAAGAAAAAAGGTTAAATCTTTGTTTCTTTTAAGTAAGTATTAATAGAATAGATTATGTACATTTTAAGGAGTTTGAATCTTAATTTTGGAATTATTTGGCGGAGTTTTGAGGTGATTTGAATTGAAATTCAAAGTAGAAGATGAAACATGAAAAAATAATGTGTATCATACTGAGTATCATTTGTGTATCACATATATATCATATTTGTATCAAATGTATATCACATGTAAACTTTTGTGTGTGATATAGACATGCGTGATATTAGTTTAATACATGTGTCGTAGAAGAATTTTTTGAACTCGATTTTAATTATGAATTTCGATATCAAATCAGTCCAGATCATGTCTAATCTTCCTCAAAATTTGTATATTGACTCATCTATATGTTTTCAATGAATTTCAACCATACCCCTGAAAAAGATCCTTTTTTGCTTAAATTTTTGGAATCTTGTGTGTGAATATATATATATATATATATATATATATATATATATATATATATATATATATATATATATATATATATATAT
>MU692350.1:149033-191262 GCA_026770625.1 Nicotiana glauca
GCTAAATCATCCATGAAATTTTCTTTCTGTCTTGCATCTAATATTGTTAATCACGCGTAAAAATATGAAAGGAGATTTTTGTGTGCGATCCTTGGAGAGAAAGAACCTTATTTATTTGAGTTTTCAATTTTTATATGTGGTTGACTAGTTTCGGTAAGTTTATGATTAATAGGTTGGAACTTATTTCGAACATTTATGTATAAAAAAAAGCTGTTGGCTTAATTTTAATTTTAAGGGAAAAATGCCAGATTTGTCCCTCTACATTAGTAAAATATCCACGTTTATACCTAGTTCTACTATCGGTCCAAATACGTCCCTACCGTTAAGAAAGTAGATAAAAATATCCCCAACCCTAACGGTTGTCCATAGTGGCAAGGGACCACCTCAATTAAAAAGGGGAAAAGGCCAGATTTGTCCCTCTACTTTAGTAAAATATTCACGTTTATACCTAGTTCTACTATCGGTCCAAAAATAACACATAATTAAATAATCCACATGATTAACTCTAACTCTCTATTCTTCTTATTTTACTACTTTTTCTTTTTTTTTTTCCCTACCATCTGATTCCCTTTCTTTTTTTTACTAAAGTAAAGGTACAAACCATTAAAACTTTGTTCGAAATCCAATGTTATAAAAAAGAAGTAATAGTAAATTAATTTTGTAAACAAAATGAGTGCTATGCAGGGACGAATTTATTGGCAAATATATGGGGACGACGTGAACACGTAGCCTCTCTACCAAGATAGATAACTAAATATTTTTTAAAAATGATCCAATATTATTTGGTGACATTCATACTCCAAAGAGTTAAAATGATACACTTAGTTGAATCTGAATTATTTAGTCTCTCATATGTTTAAATATTTTGTAGCATGTAACAGACGAAAAACTTCATTTAGTCATGGCGGCAAGCAAAAAACGTTAATATGGTGGAGAACAAGGGAACGCAAGGAGTTCAGTTACTTTCCAGTTTGTAATTTTATTTCACAAAGAAAGAAAATTGTAAAATAAATTCATCCCAGAGTGCAATTATTTTTCTCCTGTTTACAAAGATAAATAAAAATCTTCCTTTTTGTCCAACCAAAATAAGGGAAATAAATTGTCTTGTTGACCATATAATAAAAATAAGTTTCACAATAGGTATGAGAAATCTGGCAAGAAAAAGAATATGAAATTAATAAAGAAATTGTTATAAGCCAAAGAAGTTCTATATTTTATATCTTAGAAGAGAGGATTACAAGGCCTATTTATAATACTAATTCACCTAATCTATTAGTTGCCATACACCTAATTACACCTACTATACAACTCATATACATGTGCTAACTATGATGTAGTACATGTGTATACATGTGCTAGACAACTTGTATTACATCTACTATACAACTCATATACATGTGCTAGCTATGATGTAGTACATGTGCATACATGTGCTAGACAACTTGTATCTCAACACTCCCCCTCAAGTTGGAGCATATATATTGATCATGCCCAACTTGTTACAAATATATTCAACTCGAGCTCCATTCAAAGCTTTTGTGAAAATGTCTCCCAATTGATCTCCAGTTCTAACATGACCTGTAGAGATGAGCTTTTGTTGAATCTTTTCACGAACAAAGTGACAATCTATTTCAATGTGCTTAGTCCTTTCGTGAAATACAGGATTAGAGGAGATATGAAGAGCAGCTTGATTATCACACCACAACTTTGCTGGCAATGTAGTTTGGAAGCCAACTTCACTTAATAGTTGATGTACCCATACAACCTCACACACAGATTGTGCCATAGCTCTGTATTCTGCTTCCGCACTAGATCGAGATACGACATTTTGTTTCTTACTCTTCCACGAAATCAAGTTTCCACCAACAAAAACGCAATATCCTGTCGTGGATCTCCTATCGGCTTTTGACCCTGCCCAATCTGCATCTGTGAAACACTCAATATTAGTGTGTTCATTATTCTTATATACTAGACCCCGTCCTGGAGATCCCTTTAGATAACAAAGAATCTGCTCCAGAGCCGCCCAATGCTTGACTGTTGGGGAAGACATAAACTGACTCACAATGCTGACAGAGTATGCGATATCGGGACGAGTTACTGTAAGATAGTTCAGTTTCCCAACCAATCTCCTATATTTCTCTGGATCTTCGAATAACTCACCGTCTTCTTTCACGAGTTGTGTGTTAGGAACCATTGGCATGCTGCATGGTTTAGATCCCAACTTTCCAGTTTCAGCTAACAAGTCAAGAGTATATTTCCTTTGGGACAAGAAGATGCCTTTCTTGCTCCGTGTAACTTCAACTCCCAAAAAATACTTTAGTTGCCCTAAATCTTTCGTCTGAAATTGAGTGTGAAGGAAAGACTTTAGAGTTGAAATTCCTGCAATATCACTTCCAGTAATAACGATGTCATCAACATATACTACCAATAAAAGAATACCATCATCAGACTTTTTATAGAACACCGTATGATCGCAATTGCTTTTCTTCATCCCATATTCTAGAACAGCCTCACTAAATCTGCCAAACCAAGCACGAGGACTCTGTTTCAGCCCATAAAGAGATTTTCGAAGACGACATACCTTTCCACACTCCCCCTGAGCAACAAACCCAGGTGGTTGCTCCATATATACTTCTTCCTGAAGATCTCCATGTAGAAAAGCATTCTTTATATCAAGCTGATGCAGAGGCCAATCATAAGTAGCTGCCATGGAAATGAATAATCGAACAGAAGCTAACTTGGCGACCGGGGAAAAAGTATCCAAATAATCGACTCCATAGGTCTGTGCATACCCTTTTGCAACAAGGCGTGCCTTAAGGCGAGCTACTGTCCCATCGGAGTTGAACTTAACAGCAAATACCCACTTGCACCCAATAGCCTTTTTGTTAGTGGGCAGATCGGCCAACTCCCAAGTACCATTCTCATCTAAAGCCATCATCTCTTCTATCATTGCATCATGCCAACCTGGGTGGGACAATGCTTCACGAACAGTTTTAGGTATCCTAGCAGAATCTAATGATGCAATAAACGAGCTAGAAGAAGTAGACAAATGGTCATAAGACACAAAAGAAGAAATAGGATAAGTACATTGGCGTGTACCTTTGCGAATGGCAATAGGAAGATCCAAACTAGGATCTGAAACACAGGAGGTTGGATCTACCGACGAACCAGAAGTAGGTAAAGGATCGGGTTCTGAGGTTTGTTGTCGCCTGGTATACACACGAAGAACAGGTGGCTGCTCGGATGGTGGATCTAGGGAAATGGGTGACTGAGGAAGAGGTGTTGGAGAACTAACTGGATGTGTGACAGTGTAGACCAAAGTATCATCTTCTTCCTCAGGACTGTTATAAACATATGAAGAAAAGAACGGATAATTTTCATGGAATGTGACATCGGCAGACACTAAGTACCTTTTGAGATCTGGAGAATAACATCGATAACCTTTCTGAAGACGTGAGTACCCTAAGAACACACACTTAAGGGCCTTTGGATCTAATTTAGTTACCTGTGGACGAACATCACGAACAAAACAAGTACAACCAAATATTTTGGGTTCAATAGGAAATAATGGCTTAGAGGAAAAAAGAATGTTATAAGGAATATTACCATGAAGTACAGAAGACGACATACGATTTATTAAAAAACAAGCTGTAGAGACGGCATCAGCCCAAAAACATTTTGGCACTTTCATTTGAAAGAGGAGTGCTCGGCCTACTTCAAGAAGATGTCTATTTTTTCGTTCCGCAACCCCATTTTGAGAAGGGGTGTCAACACAAGAAGATTGATGTAGAATGCCATTTGTAGCCATATAATCTTTAAACAAATCCGAAAAATATTCTTTTGCATTGTCACTCCTTACATTACGAACGGAAACATTAAAATGAGTTTTTATTTCAGCACAAAAAGCACAAAAAATTGAAAACAACTCCGAACGATTTTTCATTAAATATAACCAAGTAACACGAGAATGATCATCCACAAAGGTAACAAAATATCTAAAACCAGTTTTAGAGATAATAGGACATGGACCCCAGACATCGGTGTGAACTAACTCAAAAGGTAAGTCGACCCGTTTATTGACTCTAGAAACTTTAGGAAGGCGATGGTGTTTAGCAAACTGACATGACTCACAATCTAAAGAGGAAATACTCTGAAACTGAGGATACAACTTCTTCAAACTAGACAATGATGGATGACCCAATCGACAATGTACGTCAAAGGGAGACAACACAGTTGAACAAGAAATGGATTTCGGCACCTGTGATTCAAGAACATAGAGACCCCCAGACTCAGAACCTTTACCAATAATCTGCTTCGTCGTAAGATCCTGAAAAAGACAATAATTGGGAAAAAATGAGACACAACAATTTAGAGTACGAGTAAGTTTACTGACAGATATTAGATTGAAAGAAAAATCAGGCAAATTTAAGACGGAACTAAGGGAAAGAGAAGATGTTGGGTTAACAGTGCCAGACCCTAAAACATATGAGGTAGACCCATCGACTAAAGTAACTGTGGAACATTGGGTATGTGACTGAAAAGTGGAAAAGAGTTTAGAGTTACCTGTCATATGATCTGTGGCACCAGAATCAATGACCCATTTGGATGACGAAGAGAGGAGACACTTAGTGGTTTTACCTGACTCGGGGATAGTATTGATAGGAGGAGATGATGACTGAGATGGTGAAATAGTCTCGGAAGTGGCGATGTTGGCATACTGAGATCTTTTGTTCTTATTCTGAAGATTCACACAATAACGTATGGTATGACCAAGCTCATGACAATAAAAACATTCAACTTCCCCTTGCTTTAGGTCTCGACTGTCGCTACTCCGATTGCGATTACTATGACTCCTATTCTTTTGGACGCGGCTAAGCAGAGCACCACTATCGATCGTGGCTGTCGGGCCTGGATGAGACTTTTCAGTACGCAACACTCTTGTAAAGGCCTCTTTCAAGGAAGAGATAGCAGTCCCAGATAAAATCTGCTATTTGGCCCCTTCGAATTTGGGAGAAAGACCAGAAAGGAAACTCATGACCGACAGTTGTTCACGCTGAGCCTGTTGTACCTTCACATCTGGACTAAACGACAGTATAACATTAAGCTCATCATACACCTTCTTAAACTCTGAGAAGTAAGTGGTGAGAGAGCGATCTTGCATGGATGGATGGTAAAATGCCTGGCACACATCATACATGCGAGACAAGTTTCCTTTGCCAGAGTACAAAAAATCTAAAAAATCCATTAGATCCTTCACATAATCACAATAAGAAACTAGATCATTTACCTCACTGTGCATCGAATTCTTGATTTGGAGAAACAATTTTGCATCCTCCTTTAACCAGACTGATTTAGTCTCATCCTTGGGTGGATCATCAACCAAGTGGTTCTCTTTGTCGATGCTCCGCAAATAGAGACAGATCGTCTTACTCCAATCCATGTAATTAGAACCCATGAACTTATTCTCCGTAATTTTGGACATAACTGGAATGACGTCAACAGTAGGTTTCGTTTCAATCATCTTGCACCCGAATAATAGCAGAATCAAATAGTCAAGAACAGTGCAGTGAAATTTGAACAGTGCAGTGAACAGTGATATTTGAACAGTACAGTGAACAATGAACAGTGATATTTGAACAGTGAACAGTGCAGGAACAGTGATCTTGGAAAATGAAAGTTGTCAGAAAAAAAAAATTTTGACAGTACCACTTTGGTCGGAACAGTGAGTAGAAAAATCTGTAAAGAAGCGGCCGGAAATAGTGAAATAGAATCAAAGCAGCGAAAGACTGTTTTGAACAAAAATAATTCGAACGGGAAAAAAAAATTCCCAGCAACAAACTGATGAAAAAAAAACTTCAATGTTCTGATGCCATATTATAAGCCAAAGAAATTCTATATTTCATATCTTAGAAGAGAGGATTACAAGGCCTATTTATAATACTAATTCACCTAATCTATTAGTTGCCATACACCTAATTACACCTACTATACAACTCATATACATATGCTAGCTATGATGTAGTACATGTGTATACATGTGCTAGACAACTTGTATCTCAACAGAAATAAAAAGAGAGGAGAAGGAAGATTTTCGGTAGATTGGTTAATTACTAAAGTTAGAGTTAATTATGTGGATTATTTAATTATGTGGTATTTTTGGACCGATAGTAAAACTAGGTATAAACGTGGATATTTTACTAAAGTAGAGAGACAAATCTGGCATTTTTCCCTTTTTTTTATTGAGGTGGTCCCTTGCCACTGTGGACAACTGTTAGGGTTGGGGATATTTTTATCTACTTTCTTAACGTATTTGGACCGATAGTAGAACTAGGTATAAACGTGGATATTTTAATAAAGTAGAGGAACAAATTTGGCCTTTATCCCATTAATTAATTAGGGCAGACAAGTGAGGCTTGCTCAGTTGGTGCTCCTCCACCTACAACCGTTAGGTCCTGGGTTCGAGTCACGCTGGAGGAGAAATGTGAAAACACTATAGATCCTTCTAATTTGGGAGGGGTTTAAAAAAAAAGAAAAAAATTAATTAGGGCAGAAATTATTTCTGAAGAGTATTTACAGGTCAGAGGTTGAAAAAGTCTTACCCAAGTTTTGGGATAACTTTAACTCCAATAACGTTGACCCCGTGCTCTCCACGGCATTGGTCAGTAGATCCAGTCCGCGACGTAAATGAGTTGCAACTTGAATTAAATTGGGGGTTCTACTTTATTTTTGTCCGTTTATGGGTAATTTGCTGGTTTAACAGGCGATTTATAATATAATATTGATTTCCAGTTCATTCAGGTTACCCCAGATAATAAAGCATAAAAATCGAAGGTTAATAGATAGTCCTTATTTTGATTTTACTATTTGTTCTCTCTTCTTCTTAGCAATATTATCATTATTATTATTCTGCTATTGTTTTATTCTTCAATTTTATACTATAGTTGTTTCTTTTACATTGATTATCTTTATTATTTTGTTGTTATTTTTTTGTATTTTTCAAATTGTTTTGAAAATACTTTTCTTGAACCGATGGTTTATTGAGAATTGCCTCCCTACCTTACATAAGGTAAAGTATTTAAGTTTGTGTATACCTCATCCTCCTTAGATCACGCTTGTGGGATCATATGTTGTTGTTGTTGTTGTTGTAGTTGTAGGTCGCACGTAAACAACGACTTACATGACTTTTTTTTAGAACTAGTATATAAAGTTAAAAGTTAATATACATAAAAGAAAATTAACTTCAGCCTATAAATGAAGAAAGTCACCAAATAATTATATTCTACAATTTTTTTTTAGATTATGAATAAGAGCTTCACTAGCAATAAAGTCAATTAACCTAACATCAAGGATTGTGGTGGAGTGATAAGTACTCATTCGGAGTGATAAATATTCCTTTATTCTTAATTAGAGGTCTTGTGTCGGAGTCCCTGAGTATGAAGTCGCCTTTGTTAGAGAGCGATTTACCCTATATTGTGGGACTTTTAGACGCAAGTCCAGATTGAGTCGGGCGCAAATATAAATACCGAACACCGAGGTTGAAACCCAAAAAAGAAAAAAAGCCAATTAACCTTAATCCTGACCCACTTTCCCATCAACAAGATGAAGAATTTATTTAACGTAGATTAAGGTGGAGAGGACTAAAAAATGGAGAATCTTTACAATGAGCGTTGACCAAGAATTTAACTTGCTCAACACTTATCTCAATACATTATAAATAGTCTCCTGTCCACCATTTTCTGATATAGTAAGTGATTCAAATCCTTCAAATCACAGACCAAAAAAAGAGAAACTGAAAACAGGTCCGAGAATGGAATCAAAACTACAAGAATTTCAGTTACTGATCAACATGAACAGGGCAACTTGGTACTCCATAATTCTAGCAGTGCTACTAAATAGTACTGCTGTATTATATTTGAATTGTCTTGTTGAGAAGACAAGGCAAATACTAAGAGATGAAGCTGAAAATGAGCTGCTTCCGCGTCTGTCCGGAAGCATAATTACCTTATCGATCAAATATCTGAATTTCTGCATTGCCAAGATGTTGCAATTCAGACACCTTGCGCCAATTCAAACTGCACCTTCCACTATTATGTCACTGCTTTTCTGGGTTGCGTTAACTCGATCAGTTTCTTAATTGTATTCCTGAATCTGTCTTGTATACCTTCTAATAAATCCTCATCTGTACAACAGTATTAGAGATAAAAATCTCAAGCCATTTTTATTATATCTTGCAACGTACCGATAGAGAACTGTAATTAGTTAACCAAAAGATTTTTTGACCTTTTATAGAATTGTACTTATGGTAAACTCCCATATTATATAAAGGGGGAGTCTGAATATTCATTGAATACATTGTAACACGCGCATACCAAGGCATATTATTTTTTGTGCTATTGAAAGATCTTAATCTTGTTCATCAGTGCTGTTCACCTTGAGTCCGGATCCATCCTCCTAACGTGGTTTGATTTTATTATATTTTTATTTATCTAATCTAACGCAATTTATCATTTGTATTGGGTTAATTGACACAAATTTAATTGGTATCTGTTTTTTTTTTAGGGTAAACACAATTCTTGCCTTTTGCATTGATCACTGTTTCCTCCGCATGCGACAGTGCTTTGCCTTTTTTCAAGGAACTGGTAAAAGTAAAATCTACTGTATATGTGTGACAGTTAATTAATCGGAAAAGGGTTCAAAATGCCATTAACCTATTGAAAAAGATTTAAAAATACCCTCCATCCACTTATTGGGCTAAAAATACCCTTTCATTCACCTATTAGGCTAAAAATACCCCTCCACCAACCATTTTGGTTCACTTATGCCATTTGACCGTTAGGTCAATGCTAAATTAATTTATTTTTTGTAAAACTTAAAAAAATTATTTTGCAAAATAGTTTTGTTTTTAAACTAATGAACCCAATAGTCCACTAATTTAGTAAAGTCTTTTTTCCAATTTTTTTAATTTTTTTTAAAGTATTTTTTTAATTAAAAATTGGAAAAAAGTTGTAAAAATAGAAAAACAATGTTTCTAATAAAATATTTTCGTTTTTAAAAAACTGAAAAAAATATTTTTAACAAAATATTTTCGTTTTTGAAAATATTCCTTTTTCATTTTTTTCACTTTTTTAAAGCATTTCGTTTTTCAGCTTTTTTTTAAAGTAAAAATATTTTTTTTAAATGATAATATTCTGTTGAAACTATTTTTTTCAAGTTTTAAAAATCGAAAATATTTTATTAAAAAGACTGTTTTCTGTTTTTACAAATATTTTTCAGTTTTTACCAAAAAAAAATAAAAAGTATTTTTTTGTAAAAACTGAATTAATATTTGTATAAACTGAAAAAAGAAGAAGAATTTACTAAATTAGTGGACTATTGGGTTCATTAGTTTAAAAAAATAAAACTATTTTGCAAAATATTTTTTTTTTAGTTTTACCAAAAAAATAATAATTTAGCATTGACCAAACGGTCAAAGGGCATAAGTGAACCAAAAAGGTTGATGGAGGGGTATTTTTAGCCCAATAGGTAGATGAAGGGTATTTTTAAACCCTTTCAATATGTTAGAGGGCATTTTGAACCCTTTTCCGTTAATTAATTAATACTACAGCAGTTACTCTGACAGTCTTTTTAAGCCAATTAAAAGCATATAATAATAGAACCACAGTGAAAGAAAAATTATTCTACTCTTCTCCTAGAAGATATCAAGGACATAAAGAAAAGGGAAATTTTATAACTTACTATTTAAAAGAGTTACTTTTGTAAAATAAATAATATATTTTTAAATTTAAAAATAATTTAATTTTAAACTCTTTATTTTACCTATTTTACCCTTAATGAAATTTTTTTATATATAACCCCACAAATATTATAGCCCCGTAAAACTTTTACCTCTTTAACCTTTAAACCACAAATTTCAATTTTTTTTCCTTAAACCCGTGCCTAGTTAAACAACTGGAGTAGTTCCAAAAGCATGGTATAAAAACCTCATTTGGTTATACAATTTAACTATGTGCAGCTTCAAGGTAACCTTTTCCCCCTTGCTCCATTATCTACTCACGGATATATACACATGAGTATGTAGTGTTATAGATGTTCATAAGGGAGTTAGAATGATCCAACTGCATTTCTTTTTTACTAGTGTATTGAAATGTTTCTGAAGTATAGGATTATAAAGTGAAAGGATGAAAGCATGGTACTCAAAACCAGTTTTTTTCTCTTGAAAATGTTGCGGGAAAAAGTTATTTGAGCTTTAGTTAGAAAAATTATGATCCTTGCTTCAAGTTTGAAACTTTTTGCTTTACTGGGGTTTCTCTTTTGATCCTTTTACATTATGTGGTTTAATATGCTTGTCTTCTATGCCAATTTCGTGTTTAGTAAACAAAAATAGCTAATTTTCCCATGAAATTTGTCCTGTGATAAACTTATCCTTTGTGAGCCCATTTTGAAATTTTCTGATTGGTTAAAGTTTGAAACGTTTGTTTTTTGGGAAATTTTTTTTGAGCATTTTGCATTTGATGAAATTCTATGCCTTAGACCATCTCCAAGGCTGCACCATTTCTTGCACCAAATCCAAGATTTGGTGCAAGAAATGGTATTTTTTTGCTCCAATGCAACACTATTTCTTGCACTATTATAGAGCATGAATAGTTTCATCACTCTATATTTGGTTTATTAATATTTTATTCAATCTTTTTATTTTTGTAATTTTAATTTATCATATATTGGATATATAATTAATTTTTATATTAAGATCTTTATAATTTTAATTTTATATCCTATTTTTTGATATATTAATTTTTGTATATATTATATTTATATAAAATTATAAGTTAATTTTATTATTATTATAATTGTATAAAAAGAAATATAAAAAATGGCGAATGTGGATTATATATAATGAATATGGAAAAAAGAAAAAAAATAGTATTAGTTTGAGGGAAATAAAAAGTGAAAAGTAATAGAAGATACTAATATAATATAGAAGAGAGAGAAGATTTGGTGTAAAAAATGGTGTCATGGTTGGAGTAAATTTGGTGTTAAACCATTTTGGTGTGAAATTTGGTGTTAGGGTTGGAGATGGCCTTATTATGCTTTCTTTCTGTGCTAATTTTCACGTTTCACAGCAAAAATATCTAATATTCTCATGAAAGTTTTTGTGCAGAGCTTTCTTTGAAACCATTTTGAAATATTCTGATTCTTGCTTAAAGTTTGAAACCTTATGTTTTGTTAAAGTTTGAAACCTTATGTTTTGTTGGGGATTCCCTTTTGACACCCTATTACATTTGATGGATTCCTAGCTATATCTTATAATGTTGTCATATGTTAAGTTTTATGTTGCATGGAATAGGAGTAAGTTTGGAACTTTTGATTTGTTGGGGATTTTGTTTTGATACCCTATTGCATTTGATGGAATCGTATGTCTTCTATGGTCGTCGTATTGTTAGTTTTCTGTTTCGTAATGATATGACGGGGTCGGGGAGCAAAGACTATTCTGCTTGAGATAACCTGCGTAGGCGGGTTACTTATTTTGCTGGATTACGTTTAGATATGCTTTTTCTTCCTACAGCCAAAAGTTTTATTGATCGGCTGATTTTAGATTCCTATCCTTTATTTAGAACTTGGTTTTGTTCCAAGATCATGAAGCTTTAGATGTATTTATTTAAAGGAAAAAATGCTTTCAATTTTGTATTTGAAGATGCTTGGTTAATGCTCATGCTTTTGTGTCCTGTTTTAGCATATTCAGTCTTGATAAGTAACTCCCTTTAAATTCATTTTATTTCTTTATCAGGTTTCTAGTATTCCAGATTGTTACCCTTCTCAGGAAAGAAAGAAGTTTTGAAGATTGTTACCATTTGAACCTCTGTGGTTATGTGCACTAGTTCATGATGGGAACTGAAGATAAAACACTGCTTTGTTTCTGTCATTGGGGCAGGAATACTAAGGTGCTTCCAGATGGATCCATTTCATATGTGGGAGGTATTACCTGTCAGGTTATTGCAAAGACGGGCATAAAGTATAATGATTTTGTGAATGCAGTTTTTGACCGATTAGGCATTATTGATCCTTCGGATAAGATCTTGCATTACACTGTCAAGTTTGATAGCTCCCAATTGATACAGCTGAGAGACCAAGAAGATGTCAATACTCTGTTACAATTTAATGATGGTTTTGCTCATGTTTATGCATCGAGTTTGGAGAAAGAGCCTTATTCTAGGCCGTCATCAAGTGGTGTGAAGAAAGTTGAACTTATTGTTGATTCTAATTCAAAACCAGATACAACTCCTGTAGGTGATGTTGAAATTGATTTGGCAAGCCCTCTGAAGAAGGTACGGTTCCAGTCAGCTGGAGACAGTAAACCTCAGCTGAAAGAAGCTGTTGGTAGTGATGGTCAAAAGCATGCTGGTGTTACTAGGCCATGCAGTAACTACGTCAGAAGATTAACTCAAAATGGAGTGGGCCTTCCTGAAGGGGATGTGCAGAACAACAATTCCAAGTTTCGGACAGTTAACAAACAGGCTTCTAGACAACCATCAGGTGGCACAATAAAAGTTGAACTTGTTGTTCATTCTGATTCAGAACCAGATGCAATTCCTGATAGTAATCCTCAAGAGATGCATGATTATCCTTATCCTGAGTTCAGTGATTTTGAAAAGCATAGACCACAAAATTGCTTTGCAGTTGACCAGATTTGGGCTTGCCATGATGCTGATTTCATGTCAAGATTCTATGCCCTCATTAGGAAGGTATCCGGTCCTGAATTCAAGATAAAGCTTAGGTGGCTTGAGGCTCATCCAGAAGATGAAAGGGAACGTGCATGGGTCAGGGCAGACTTGCCTGTTGCTTGTGGGAAATTTAGACGTGGGAGTTCTGAATATACTTCTGATCGACTTATATTTTCTCATCAAGTGCAGTGTGAAAAGGACGAGAGAGGTCTGTACATAATATATCCCAGGAAAGGGGAAATGTGGGCCCTTTTCAGAGATTGGGATATTGATTGGAGCTCCGATCCAAAGAACCATAAGATGTACAAGTATGGAGTTGTGGAGATTCTTTCTAATTGTGTAGGGGATGTTGGTATCCAAGTTGGTTATTTAGATAAAGTGACCGGATTTGTTGGCATTTTCCAGCGAACAAGGCTGCCCCTAGCTGATACATTCTTTGTAAAGCCAAGTGAACTTTACAAGTTCTCTCATCGAATTCCCTCCAAAATGTCTGGAACTGAACGAGAGGGTGTACCTGCGGGATCATTTGAACTTGATCCCACTTGTTTACCGCTCAATCCATATGATATTTGGTACCCTGGGAAAGTTAAGGAAGACAGAAGGACTGCAAAATCTGCACCTGCTGAAAATGTTTTGTCTGCAGGTCCTCCTGTAACTAGAGATAAATCCAGGAATACAATGACATCTTTGAAGTCCGGGGACTTGAATGGCATCCATGGTACTGATGGAGAGTCATCTAAGGTTCGAAGATCTCTCAAGGGAGTGAACATCTCTAAGAAAAAGGGAACTCTGATGAGCTCTCGTTCTGCCAATAACAGTCCTTATCCTGAGTATTTTGATAAAATTGTTAAAAAAAGCCGTTACTCAAGTTCCAACTTACCAATCCGTTTGTCATGTCAAAATGATAGAGGGTTGCACTCGCGCATACAGAGCTTCAGTCTCAACAACTCCTCTGGAAGCTCCAAGAATCCAATAGCTTTGTCAGATAAAGGTTTTGAAGTAGTTGTTTGTGATTTTAAGATGAAGAGATATATGAGAAAGTTTCAAGTAGATCAGGTATGGGCTCTTTATGGTCAAGATAGTGCATTACCAAAGACTTACGGTCAAATTAAGAAGATTATTTCTGGCCCACTCGAATTGCATGTAGCCCTTCTTGAAGCGTGTGCATGGCCTAATAAAAGTGCTGCTCAGTCGGTTTGTGGAACATTCAAAGTCCAGAACGAAAAATGTCAAGTCTATGCTCCTAGTTCATTCTCCCATGTGGTGAAAGCAGTATCTATTAATAGGAACATGTTTGAGATCTATCCAAGAGAAGGAGAGATTTGGGCACTGTACAAGAACCGGAATAGATCAGGTTTGGATCTAGACAAGTCTGAGTATGAGATGGTGGAGGCCATCGGGAATTCAAAAAACCGGATAAAAGTTTCTTCCGTGGTGCATGGTTGGTTCTCCACGAAAGCAACAATCAAATTCTGTTGTTTTAGAAATACAAAAAGATGAGTTATGGAGATTCTCTCATCAGATTCCTGCATTTTAGCTGACTATCGAAAAAGGAGGGACTTTGAGAGGCTGCCGGGAGCTTGATCCTGCTTCAGTACCATGTTCTCTGTAAAGTGATGCACCAGTTATGTTCTCATCAGTTTCTTGGTTCTCCTGGATTAAAACACTTACGGGCCTATTGTTCTCATCAGTTTTTTGCTTGATGATTAAGACGGAACATGAACATACCTATACGGAGGGCAACAAGGTAGCCACTAGCACACATGGCTCTGTAGTTTTTGCGTATTATGATACCTCTCCCCCTTTTGTTATGGGTTTATATACCTAAAACTAGAATAGTCTCTAAGCTTTTGTTAAGACTCTTACTATATATATATATATATATATATATATATATTATCCTTTTAAGCAAAAAAGAGAAGAAAAAGATGAGATGATTTGTAGATATGACACAGATTATCTGTCTTCTGCTTTACTCCAGTGAAAGGTTTTCTTTGCAAGAATTCAAGGATGGCGTCATTAATATAAATCTTAAGATATGCCACTATAGTTAAGATAATTGCTGGCATTGGGGCTGAAATTTTTTGGATGCTGTAAGTCTGGTTAATGAATTGTATCACCAGATAGTTGTTGAAACTCGGTAGTCATGAGGGTATTAAACGTATTCATTCCCGCCGTCTCTATGACCTCTATATTTATGTCAATCAACTCTCCTGGTGAAATTTTGAAGGCAATGGAAGAAAAAAGGTAATGTATTGACAAGTTTGAAATTGTTGACAAATAGATCAGTCATAGATCAAGTGGCCATGAATCAAAGCAAGACTACAAGTATAGCAAGGAGGGAGCTTCTAACCAATGCAGAAGACATTCTCAACCTTGCATTGGTCCTTCTTTTCTTTAGCACTTAATAGATACTTTCAAAAATTATTTGACTTGTAAAATATTCGGAAGGTCTATTAGAAACATCCTCTATACCTTCACTAGGAAGGGGTAACGTTTGCGTACACACTACCTTCTCCAGACCTCAAATATGAGAATATATTGGGTATGTTATTGTTCTTGTAAACTGTTTGGAAAAACACATTAACTTGATATCAAGGATAGACATCAATATTTCATGTCAAGCACACCATAAATAATTAACAGAAATACAAGTTAAATCGTGACCCAAAAAACAGGTATAGATGCAAATCCCCGGCAATAGTTCAACTCTTAAAATTGCAAATCCCTCCGTTTGACATTCTTTTTTGACCCTCGTTACTTGTGCTAAAGTAAAATTGGTAAAGTCAAACCTTTTTATAATGTTCTTGTTTGTTTTGATTTGTTTTTTGGCTTTTAAAATGAAAGCTATTATACACCTATAAGCGCATTTGCTATTTAAATATCATTTGGCCGTTGTATACCAAATTTATCCAAAAATTTATTGTTTTTTTTCCTTTTCATTTTCTACATTATAAAGATAAGAAAAATATTTGAATTTAAAATATAAAACAATATGCTTATTTCACAAATTAAAATTAAAGAAAGCTAATACTTATTAATAAACAGGGGCAGAGCCATACTTGGTTGCAGGTTCGGCCGAACCCAGTAGCATTTGTTCAAACTGAATATGTATAAATTTAATTTAAGAACCCAGTAAATTAATTAAAATCCCGAATCCATAACGTTCAAATATTTGGACCGCATTTGTTAATAAATCCATAATACTTATTCTTCTTGCTAAGGATATTGATGATACTTTGACGACTAGCAAGTACAAATTTCTCCTTTAGTTGTTTATGAGCGGCCGTAGGAATACTCTTAATATTGATATATTTTTGCAAAGAATCAAAATAAAAGTTTGCAAGATAAGTTTTAGAAACGTTTCTTCATGAATGAAAGTATATGCTTACCTTTTTGCAGCCGTCTCTGTGTCTTCCGCGCGCATGCAGTAATACTTTGCCTTTTACAAGAAACTAGTAACAATAAAATTTAGAGTTAATAACTTCAGACCCGTCTAAACTATATGTTTTTTGTCAGTTTTCTACCTAAACTACCGAGTGTTCCCGAAAACCCTCTTAACTATATCCCCTTAATAACCTCCCTCCCCCTCCCCCGTCTCATTAGCCCTATCTAAATAAATTATAAAACCTTCCATGTGGCATGCCACGTGGATAATTAATCGAATTAATCTAAAAATAGACGTAATTAGCCTAATAATTAAATTACGTTGAGTATTTACTTTCTATTCGGTAAAGTCTATAGGTGGTCATTTACTCAGTAAAAAAAATGACATTTTACTCTCATCAGAGAAGAGCTCTCATCGGGCCGATTCTCTTCCTCCGATTTCTCTTCAAAACTAGTCGCTGCTACCATCTATTTTTCTTCAAAACTAGTCGCTGCTATTTCGAATTTGGAGTAAAGGTGAAGTATAAACTATTGAATCGGAACAAAATTAGGGCTTAGGGTTTTGCTGGTGAAATATCTTCCTCCAATTCTTTGAAGATTCTAAAGATTATTAAAGAAGATTGTTTGAGTACAGGTTTTATTCTTTATTCCCTGTTAATTTTGTTGCAAAATTATGATAAGTAGGTGGTGCGATTTAGTTTGTAGTAGAAAATTTTGGGTCATTTTTTGAGGTGTTACATCTTTCTGCTTGTCGATGTTTGTTTGTCGAATATATAGTTGCATGTATTTTGTTTGTTGTTAGTTTTAGATTTCGAGTCTTTTTATGCTAGATTAATAAAGGCGTTCTGTGTTTTTGGCCTTATTCTTTGCTGTTTTTATTATTATTTTAGGGTAATGGCAGACAAATATCTGAATTTGAGATTTCATATTGGTGGTATACTTGTGAGTGAGGTAGAGCCAGCCTATATTGGGGGAAATATTGAATATGCCTTTAATGTGGATACGGACAAACTGTCTATTCCAGAAATTATTGATTATGCCAAGGATTTTGGGTTTACCAATGTAGAAAAAATATTTATTGTACCTTCTAAAGGTGGCAGTTTGGTAGAATTGAAAAGTGATAGGAATTTGTTGGTACTTGCTGAGCTTTTAAGTAATAATGATACAATAGATATTTATGTATTCCATAAGGGAGATAATGTGGTCCAGAATAGCCATGTGATTAGTGGAGTCGTTGAAGAATCTTCCTGTAGGGTTGTTAAAGGTTTCAATGCATCTTTAGGTTCCCAAATTGAAAATGTTGATTGTAGTGGTAAAATAGAACCCCATGAACAGTCACATGTTGTAGAAAAACTTCCTAGAAACTCCTTAGTAGATGAAGACGATTCTGACATAGAAGATGAAGACTTATAGGAACATGACATTGGTAATGCTACAGATAGTGATAAATCTAGTAGTTCTGATGATGAAGAGAATGAGGTTTGATTGCGGTAGTGATATGCATGAAGAGTTGAACATAGTTAAAACAGATTTGAAGGCTTATAAAAAGAAAAAAAGAGCACCAAGAAAGAAAGTTGTTGCTGAGTGTTTTCTTGGACCAGTTGGGATAGATCCAGGTTTTGAAGACATAAATAAAGGGAAAAAAATATTTCTGGTAAGTTAGTTGGTGATGAGCCTTTTTATGACAGTTCAGATGCTGATAGTTTTGTGAGCGATAGTGTCAATGAGAGTGTTACTTAATCAGGAAACATAAGTGGTAACGTGAAAAGCAAGAAATGAGAGCGAGAAGGTAATGTATGATTCAAAATGGAAAAATGTGGTTTGGCAACTTAACATGGTCTTTGAAAATGTATATAAGTTTAGGGAAACTGTCACCAGGTATGTAATAGAAAGAGGTTGTGAGCTCGAGAAGATTACAAATGATAAAAATAGAGTTAGCGTAAGATGCAAAAGTAGTGGATGCCCTTGGTTGTTGTTTGCAAGCAGAGAACCCAAATCTGTTGATTTCATTATCAAAACGTATAATCCTGGGCATAACTACAACAAGACGAACACAAATTCAATGTGCAATACCAAGTATCTTGCAAAGTACTAAAAGTAGGATAATTTCACAGCTGTGCATAAAGGGTTGCGAGATGCAAGATTTGGCAAGGGAGGATTTGAGTTTATATGTTGGGAAATTTTTTATTTGAAGGCTAGGAAACAAGTATTGAAAGAAGTGATGGGTGATCATATGATATGCAAAAGGCACTATCTTATTTAAACTAACAAGATATTTATTTTTAAGCTAACAATATCTTTTTTTTAGACTAACAATGTCTTATTTTGCAGGGTTTATATTCGGCAGTTCAAGAATATCTTCATCAATTTGAGCATAGAATGTGTGCAAGACATATTCTAGCTAATTGGCAACAAAAATGGAAGGGTATTGAGAGAAGAAATGGGGTTTGGAGCTGTACAAGGTCAACTTATGAAGCTGAACTTAAAGCAAACTTGAACAAGTTAAGTAAGCTAGGTCACAAGATCTGTGAAGACTTGGTAAACTACAATCCTCAGAAATGGAGCAAAGCAATATTCAGAACTTCTTCCAAGTGTGACAGCGTGGATAATAACATGGCTGAAAGCTTCGATGCTTGGGTTTTGGGTCCTGGGCATAAGACAATTATTAGCATGCTTGAAGAAATTAGGATAAAGGTAATGATAGGTTTACCAGAGTAAGGGCATTTGCAGATACTTGGAATAAAGGCATATCACCAATGGCAATGATGGTATTGGTTACAAATGTGGAGAAGTCTATGAGATGCACAATGCACTGGAATGGTGATTTTGGGTATGAAGTTAAGGGGGCTATAGAGTAAACACATTATCAAGCTGACTGAGGGAGCGTATAGTTGCAGAGCTTGGCAACTAAAAGGAATACCTTGTGACATGGTGTGACTGCAATTCATCACAAGAGACTTAATCCACTTGACTTCATTTCTGAGTGGTACAAGAAGGAGACCTACCTAAAATCTTATTCTCATTTCATACAGCCAGTACCATGCATGGAGATGTGGCCTGAGTCAACAAATGCAAAGGTTGAACCACCTCCTGTTAGAACAATGTCTGGAAGGCCCACAAAAAAAAGGAGGTTGGGGAGATAAAAAGCAGTGGCAAGTTTACAAAGAGAGAAATATCAATGACTTGCTTAATTTGTAAGTCCACGGCTCATAATATAAGAAGATATCCAAATAAACCTCAAAGCACTTCAGAGGTACTTTCTGTTATTTTCTGTTTTTGTTACATTCTGTTGGTTGTTAGTTACTTCTGTTAATTTACTTAGTTTTTTATCAGCTGTTACTATTTTTTTACTGTTTCTATTACTTTCTCTTGTGTTGCATGTGTTAGTGTTTTTGGTTAGTTTCTGCCTCTTTCTGTTATGTTGCATGAAGAAAGATGTTACTGTTTTGCTGTTAGTGTTTCTGTTACTTTCTCTTGTATTGCATCTGTCAGTTGTTTGGGACTGCTGAATTGGGACTGCTATTTGGGATTACTTTCTGTTACAATATTGTTTGCGACTACTGAATTTATAGCATTGTATTAGCTGTTATTTTGGGATTGTTATAAATGTTAGTTGTTAGTTTCTGCTGAATGTTATAAAGTTGTTATAGCATTATATTGAATGTTAGTTTGGGGTTGTTATGTATCAGTTAGTTGTTAGCTTAAGTTAACAGTTAGTTTGGGACTGTTAGTTTTGATTGGGGCTGTTGTGTATCAGTTAATTCAGCTAGTTGCAACAGTTGTTTCTCTTAGTTTGTACTAGATTGTATCAACAACATTACTTATTATATTGGTATTAGCTGATTGGGATTATTTCTATTTATACAAAGGGAGTGGCTCACTCACAAAAATTAACCTCTAAAAGAGATCAAAGGCTGACTCCCAAGCATATACTAGTAAGAAGAATGCTAAAGCTAAGGGTGGTAAAGGAAGAAGCAATAGCAACATAGTGTAAAACTCACAAAACTCAGATGTGCAACAATTTCAAGTTTCAGATGTCCAGCATTATCAGGTTTCAGATGTTCAACAATCTCAAGCAAGCAACAGAGATTCTCTTACTGCATTTAAGAGGCCAAGAGTAGTGGGAAATGGAGTATTTGTCAACAAAAGTGGCTATACATGTGTTGAGGTAATTAGCAGTTTGGTTACTAGTTTTGAGTTTGCAAGTTAAACTCTATTGTTTGATATCTGTTTTTTTTAAACTTAATTTTCAGCAAGGGAGTCCTGTTAGTAGGGTAATCGACAGTTGAAAGTTCAGCTGTAGTGACCGGTGACCTTGGTTATAAACTAAGTAAAGGGTTGAAATGGAAAGGAAAACAAGCAATCACAACTAGACAACTTCAACATAGAAGTGTTTTACTACAGTATTTAAGGACAAAATCACCAAAAGTTAATGAAGAAACTGGAGGTGTTTGAGCTTCAACACTACTCTATTAGGAACTGTTATATGTCGATACTATGATTGTGTTTTGGATAATATTTTTATGGTTAAAGTTATGATGTAAACTATTAAAACTTGTTTTACTTCAATGCACCTGTCACGACCCGAATTTTCCATCCTCGGGAGTCGTGATGGTGCCTACTAATGTGAGTTAGGCAAGCTAATTATATGAACAACGTACTTTTTTACCCATTTTATATTCATTAACAATTGCGAAGTAATATCATTTAAACAGTGAAATTTAACATAAGCGAAATAAAAACAATAAGTTAGCTGAACATGAATCCAATAAAACTGTTTGAGTCTCGACTACTCAGAACTGGTGTCACAGTTTCACAGATGGTCTAAGAATACTACAAATAAAGGTCAGAAAGAAATACATACAACATTGGCTCTGCAAATGCATGAAAGAAACATGAATAGTAGATAGAAGGAGACGCCAAGGCCTATGGACGCCTTCAGGACTACCCTCGGGTCGCCTGATGAGCAAGAATTCGCAATCCCACTGCGGTCCGAAGTCTACAACACTGGGGTCTGCACAAAAGAGTGCAGAGTGTAGTATCAGCACAACCGACCCCATGTGCTGGTAAGTACCTATCCTAATCTCGGTGAAGTAGTGACGAGGCTAGAACCAAATAAACCTGTGCAATTTAACTATATACAGTGGAAAAGAAGTACCGAAAGAGACAATCATATACAGTCAAGTATGGGAGGGGGAAACATGCTGCGGGAAAACATCGAATAGTAACAGAAGAGCAACAAATAAATATGAGGATCACCATAGTTCAATTGAAAATAGGAAGGGGAAATCATGTTGCGGGGTACAACAAGTATAAACAGGAAACCAACAATTTAGTGTAGGGAAACCGCAATACAATTATCAATAAAAATTAGGAAATCAAAGACAGGTGCACGACATCACCCTTTATGCTTTTACTCTCTCTCACCAAAATAATACACGGCATCACCCTTCGTGCTTTACGCTATTCCTCACCCAAACAACAATCACAAGGCAAATAGGGTAAGGGAATCTATAACCTCGAAATAAAATCAAGTAACAATAGAAAATCAGTAAGTAAATGTAAGGGACAACATAACTCAATTATCAGCAAGAATTAGGGAAATCAAGGACAAGTGCACGACATCACCCTTCGTGCTTTTACTCTCTTCCTCACCATAAGAATCAATACAATAGGCACTGAATGGTACATCGTGTGATACGGCATCAACCCTTCGTGCTTTACGCTCTTTCCTCACCATGAAATCAATATAATAGGCACGGAATGGTACATCATGCGGCACGGCATCACCCTACGTGCTTTACACTTTTTCCTCATAAAACAAACAATGCACGACATCACCCTTCGTGCTTTAACTCTCTTCCTCACCCAAACAACAATCACAAACAGTAGGGCAAGGAAATAAAGGAAATTCACAATAAGAATCCCAGCAAGTGAGCAACAAGTCAACAATTAAATCCCGGCAAGGGAACAACATCAATTACATCAACATCCCGGCAAGGAAGATAACAAATAAATCAACAATAGTCCGGCAAGGGTGACAACATAATGATCTCTTCTCTTTCTCACTTTTACTTCACAATTCACTTCACAAGTCGAGCCAATGCTCTAGAGGTTCAATTATCACTTATACCTTCACAACTCGAGCCAATACTCTAAAGATTCAATTGTCACTTATACTTTCACAATTCATTATACAACTTGAGCCAACACTCCTCAATGTTCATAGGTCACAATTCTTTCCACAAACTTTATACCACGAATAGAAATCACCACTAAGGCATGAAAGATACAACGAAGTCATGATAATCACAATATAAAGACTCACGGGCATGCTAGACACCAACGTATATATACTCGTCACCATGCCTATACATCGTACTCAACAATTACCACATAACAAATAGGACTCAACTCTTAATCCCTTAAGCTAAGGTTAGACCAAACTACCTCGATGCTACAAACACAATTCACGCTTCAAATATAGCTTTACCCCTTGATTCCACCACTAATTCATTCGTATCTAGTCACAAGTTACTTAATTACATTAATAAACCCTAAATGAATCAATTCGAATGCATAAAATGAATTTTCCAAAGTTTTACCCAAAAAGTAAAAAATCGCCCTCGGGCCCACATGGTCAAAACCCGAGGTTCGAACCAAAACCCGATTACCCATTCCCCCACGAACTTAAATACATAATTTGTTTTGGAATCAGACCTCAAATCGAGGTCCAAATTCTCAATTTTTGAAAAACCTAGGTTTTACCCAAAACACCCAATTTCCCCATGAAAATCATTGATTTGAAGTTGAAATCATGTTAAAAGATGTTAAGAATTGAAGGAAGTTAGTTAAAAATGACTTACAATTGATTTGGAGAAGAAGAAATCCTTGAAAAATCGCCTAAGTGTGTTTATGTTTTGAGAGAATGTGAAAAATGGGTTTAAAATCGTCTAAGTATAAAAGTTGCAGGTCTTTGATATGAGAATTGCAAACAAGAGTTCGCAATTGCGAACCCCGACCTCTGCTATTATGGGAAATGCAAAACGGGGCTCGCATTTGCGAACCCTTCCAAAATTGTTGGACCTTCGCATTTGCGAAAAGAAGGTCACATTTGCGACTTCCGCATTTGCGACACATAGTTCGCATTTGCAATCATAGAGGATTAGGCGGGTGTCGCATTTGAGACGGATACTCCGCATTTGCGAAGAAGGCTACCCAGGCTACCTCTCGCATTTACGATGGATGGTTCGCATTTGCGAGACAATGCGAAGCCTGCAGGTCTGAAACACACCAGCAAATTTTTAAGTTCAAAATGCACCCCGTGGCCTATCCAAACTCGCCCGAGCCCTCGGGGCTCCAAACCAAATATACACACAACCTCAAAAATATCCTACAGACTTATTCGGGAAATGAAATCACCAAAATAACATCATGAACATCAAATTAAACATCAAGATCAATGGAATTTCTCAAAACTTCCTTAAACATCAATTTTGCATTTAAGGTCTGAATCACGTCAAACGGATTCCTTTTCTCACCAAACTTCACAAAATTATCTTAAATCATAAATGAGACCTGTACTGGGCGCCGAAACCAAAATACGGGCCCGATACCAACATGTTCTAATCAAAATTCATTTCTGAACCTCATAAACAATTCTAGAAAACAATTTTCTTTAAAAATTCATTTCTCGGGCTTGAGACCTCAGAATTCGATTCTGGGCATACGCCCAAGTCCCATATTTTCCTATGGACCATACGGGACTGTCAAATTATGGGTCCGGGTCCGTTTACCCAAAACGTTGACCAAAGTCAAATTAATTCATTTTATAGACAATTTTTTTCATTTTTTATAGATTTTCACATATAGGCTTTTCAGCTACACGCCCGTATTGCGCACACAAATAGAGGTGATGCTAAAAGAGGGTTTTAAGGTCTCGGAATGCAGAATCCATTTTAAAAAGAAGTGATGACCTTTTGGGTCATCACATTCTCCACCTCTAAAATAACCGTTCGTCCTCGAACGGACAGAAGGAGGAAGTACTTGAGTCAGGGAAAAAATGGGGATAACAGCTCCGCATATTGGACTCGAACTCCCAGGTCGATGCCTCAGCAGGCTGACCTGTCCACTGAACACACACAGAAGAAAAACTCTTCTATCTCAAATGACGAACCTGCTGGTCTAGAATAGCTACTGGCTCCTCCTCATAAGACAAGTCCTTGTCCAACTGGACAGTGCTGAAATCTAACGTGTGGGATGCATCGCCGTGATACTTCCGAAGCATGGACACATGAAACAGTGGATGCACGGCTGATAAGCTCGGTGGTAATGCAAGTCTATAAGCCACCTCTTCCACTTGATCAATAATCTCAAATGGGCGAATGAACCTAGGTCTAAGCTTGCCCTTCTTCCCAAATCTCATCATGCCCTTCATAAGCGACACTCGAAGTAATACCCGCTCACTGACCATGAATGCCAAATCACGAACCTTACGGTTAGCATAGCTCTTTTGCCTGGGCTGAGCTGTACGAAGCCTATCTTGAATAATCATGACCCTTTCCAAGGCATCCTGAACAAGATCCGTACCCAACAACCGAGCCTCTCCTGGCTCAAACAATCCAACCGGAGATCGACACCACCTAGCATATAAAGCCTCATAAGGAGCCATCTAAATACTCGACTCGTAGCTGTTTTTGTAAGCAAACTCCTCTAAAAGCAAAAACTGATTCTACGAGCCTCCAAAATCAATGACACAAGCTCGGAATATATCCTCCAAAATCTGAATGGTCCGCTCAGACTTCCCATGTCTGAGGATGAAATGTTGTGTTCAACTCAACTCGCGTGCCCAACTCTCGCTAAACTGCTTTCCAGAAATGTGAGGTAAATTGCGTACCTCGGTCCGAAATGATAGACACGGGCACACCATGAAGGCGTTACACGGGCACACCATGAAGGCGAACAATCTCCCTGATATAGATCTCAGCTAACCTCTCAGAAGAATATGAGACTGCCACAAGAATGAAATGTGCTGACTTGGTCAGCCTATCAACAATGACCCACACTGCATCGAACTTCTTCTGTGTCCGTGTGAGTCCAGTAACAAAGTCCATAGTGATACGCTCCCACTTTCACTTCCACTCAGGAATCTCAATCTTCTAAAATGAACCACCGGGCCTCTGATGCTCGTACTTAACCTACTGACAATTCAAACACCAAGCCACATATGCAATGATATCCTTCTTTATTCTTTGCCACCAATAATGTTGCCGCAAGTCCTGATACATCTTTGCGGTGCCCGGATGAATAGAGTACCGGGAGCTATGGGCCTCCTCTAAAATCAACTCTCGAAGACCATCCACATTAGGCACATAAACTCGACCCTGCAATCTCAAAACTCCATCATCACCTAGGGTAACCTGCTTGGCACCTTCGTGCTGCACCGTGTCTCTGAGGACACACAAATAGGGATCATCATACTGCCGATCTCGGATACGCTCCAATAATGAAGAACGAGCGATTGTGCAAGCTAACACACGGCTGGGCTCAGAAACATCCAACCTCACGAACTGATTGGCCAAAGCCTGAACATCCAAGCAAAGCGGTCTCTCACCGACCGAAATATAAGCTAAACTGTCCATGCTGGCTGACTTCCTACTCAGGGCATCGACCACCACATTGTCCTTCTCCGAATGATATAACATGGTGATATCATAGTCTTTCAACAACTCCAACCACCTCATCTGCCTCAAATTCAACTCTTTTTGCTTGAAAAAATACTGTACTCTTGTAATCTTGAACACCTCACATGCCACGCCATACAGATAATGCTTCCAGATCTTCAACGCGTGGACAATGGCTGCTAACTCTAAATCATGAACCAGATAGTTCTTCTCATAAATCTTCAACTGCCGCAAAAGCATAGGCAATGACCTTACCATCCTGTATCAATACCCCACCAAGCCCAACACGAGATGCATCACAATAAACTGTATAAGGCCCTGAACCTGTGGGAAAAACCAACACCGGTGCCGTAGTTAGAGCTGTCTTGAGCCTCTGAAAGCTCACCTCACAATCGTCCGACCATCTGAACTGGGCACCCTTCTGGGTCAACCTGGTCATCGGGGCTGCGATAGATGAAAACCCCTCTACGAACTGACGATAGTAGCCTGCCAAACCCAAGAAACTCCGGATCTCTGTAGCTGATGTTGGTCGAGGCCAGTTCTTGACTGCCTCAATCTTCTTTGGATCAACCTAAATACCCTCTGCTGACACAACATGACCTAGGAATGTAACCGAACTCAACCAAAACTCACACTTCGAAAACTTAGCATACAACTGACTATCCCTCAAGGTCTGAAGAAACACTCTAAGATGTTGCTCTTGCTCCTCCCGACTGCGGGAGTATATCAAAATATCATCAATAAAGACTATCACGTTAAGGCCTGAACACTCGGTTCATCAAATCCATAAAAGTTGTTGGGGCTTTTATCAACCCGAATGACATCACCAAGAACTCATAATGCCCGTACCGAGTGCGAAAAGCTGTCTTAGGGACATCGGATGCCCTAAACCTCAACTGATGGTAGCCAGATCCCAAGTCAATCTTCAAAAATACATTGGCACCCTGAAGCTGACCAAATAAATCATCAATCCTCGACAATGTATCATTATTCTTGATTGTAACCTTGTTCAACTGCCGGTAATCAATACCCATTCTCTTCGATCCGCCCTTCTTCTTAACAAATAACAGCGGCGCACCCCAAGGCGAAACACTCTGCCTAATAAAACCCTTCTAAATCAAGTCTTGCAACTGCTCCTTCCACTCTTTCAACTCAGGCGGGTTCATACGATACGGCGGAAAAGAAATGGCCTGAGTGCCCGGAGCCAAATCAATGTAAAAGTCAATATCCCTATCATCTAGCATACCCGGGAGGTCTAAAGAAAAAACCTCAGGAAACTCACGAACAATGGACACAAAATCAATAGAAGGGACCTCAGCACTAGAATTACGAACATAGGCCAAATAGGCCAAACACCCCTTCTCGACCATACGTCGAGCCTTCACATAGGAGATGACACTATAGGTAGAATGACCAGGAGTCCCTCTCCACTCCAAACGAGGTAACCCGGTAAGGCTAAGGTCACAGTCTTGGCATGATAGTCCAAGATAGCGTGGTAAGATCATAACCAGTCCATCCCTAATATGACATCAAAATCAGCCATGTCCAGAAGAAGCAAATCTACACAAGTCTCAGGACCTCCAATCACTACTATACATGAACGATGGAATCGATCTACCATAATAGAATCATCCATTGGAGTAGACACATAAACATGGGGAACTCAAAGAATCACTAGGTATGACCAGACACGGCACAAAATAAAACCGAAGCTTCTCTACCACAAACCAGAACAGTACCTGCAGCTCCACCTCTAATACATTTACCTCTACCTCTAGCATCTCTACCTCTACCTCTAATACCTCTACCTCCACCTCTAGCTAATTGAGCGAGCTGGACGAGTCCCTCAATGAACCTCCTCACTCTCTCTCACGGTGGAAAGTATGATAGGAGCATGACGGGCCAAGTTGGTGAATTTGATCTCGTACTGAGTAACAGTCATAGAACCCTGCTGGAGAAGCTCAAACTGCCTCCAATAGACCTCTCTCTGAGTGATGGGGAGAAACTTCTCTAGAAATAGCTGCGTGAATTATTCTCAAGTCAGAGCTGATGACCTCACTGGTCTAGCCAAATAATAATATCTCCAACAGATCTTGGCGGATCCAGACAAGCGAAAAGTAGCAAAATCGACCCCATTGTTCTCCACGATCCCCATGTTTCTGAGGGCCTCATGACAACTGTCTAGATGATCTTTGGGATCCTCAGAAGATGCACCACTGAAGGTAGTAGTGAAGAGCTTGGTGAAACTTATCCAACCTCCACAAAGCCTCCAAAGATGTAGCTGATCTATCAATGGTCTGTGCTGCTGCTCGGCTGAAGAAACGGTACATGACCTCGCCATTTGAGAAAGGACAAAAGTAGAGGTTTCAATTTAGCATTGAGAGAACAAAATCAGAGGACAGGGAAGAATAGAAGTGAAACTTTTCCTAACTTTGTAGCCTCTAGGGGATAAATACAGATGTCTCTGTACCGATACCTCAGACTCTATTAAGATTGTCTGTGAACAGTGAGACCCATATAACCTAGTGCTCTGATACGAACTTGTCACGACCCAAATTTTCCACCCTTGGGAGTCGTGATGGCACCTACTAGTGTGAGCTAGGCAAGCAAATTATGTGAACAACGTACCTTTTTTACCCATTTTATATTTATTAACAATTGAGAAGTAATATCATTTGAACAACAAAATTTAACATAAGCGAAATAAAAGCAATAAGCTAGCTGAACATGAATCCAATACAACTGTTTGAGTCTCGACTACCTAGAACTGGTGTCACAGTTTCACAAACGGTCTAAGAATACTACAAATAAAGGTCTGAAAGAAATAAATAAAACATTGTCTCTGGAAATGCATGAAAGAAACAGGAATAGTAGATAGAAGGAGACGCCAAGGCCTGCGGACGCCTGCAGGACTACCTCTGGTCGCCAGATGAACAAGAATCAGCAATGCCACTGCGGTCCGAAGTCTACAACATTGGGGTCTGCACAAAAGAGCGCAGAGTGTAGTATCAGCACAACCGACCCCATGTGCTAGTAAGTGCCTAGCCTAACCTTGGTGAAGTAGTGACGAGGCTAGGACCAGACTACCAAATAAACCTGTGCAATTTAACTATATACGGTAGAAAAGAAGTACCGAACGAGACAATCATATACAGTCTAAGTACGGGAGGGGAAAACATGCTGCGGGGTAACATCGAATAGTAACAGAAGAAGAACAAATAAATATAAGGATCACCATAGTTCAATTAAAAATAGGAAGGGAAAATCATGCTGCGGGGTACAACAAGTATCAACAGGAAACCAACAATTTAGTGCAGGGAAACTGCAACACAGTTATCAATAAAAATTAGGAAATGAAAGACAGGTGCATGGCATCACCCTTCGTGCTTTTACTCTCTCACACCAAAACAATACACGAAATCCACCGTCGTGCTTTATGCTCTTCCTCACCCAAACAACAATCACAAGGCAAATAAGGTAAAGGAATCTATAAGCTCGAAATAAAATCAAGTAACAACAGAAAATCAGTAAATAAACGTAAGGGACAACATAACTCAATTATCAGCAAGAATCAGGGAAATCAAGGACAAGTGGACGACATCACCCTTCGTGCTTTTACTCTCATCCTCACCATAAGAATCAATACAATAGGCACGCAATGGTACATCGCGCGGCACGTCAAAACCCTTAGTGCTTTACACTTTTTCCTCATCATGAAATCAATATAATAGGCACGAAATGGTACATCATGTGGTACGACATCACTCTTCGTGTTTTAACTCTCTCCCTCACCCAAACAACAATCACAAACAATAGGACAAGGAAATAAAGGAAATTTGTGATAATAATACCGGCAAAGGAGAAACAAGTCAACAATTAAATCCCGACAAGGGAACAACATCAATAACATCAACATCTCAGCAAGGGAGATAACAAATAAATCAATAATAGTCCGGCAAGGCTGAAAACATAATGATCTATTCTCTTTCTCACTTTTACTTCACAATTCACTTCACAACTCGAGCCAATGCTCTAGAGGTTCAATTATAACTTATACCTTCACAACTCATTTCACAACTCGAGCCAATGCTCTAAAGGTTCAATTGTCACTTGTACTTTCACAATAATGCTCCTCAATGTTCATAGGTCACAATTCTTTCCACAAAATTTATACCACTAATAGAAATCACTACTAAGGCATGAAAGATACAATGAAGTCATGATAATCACAATATAAAGACTCACGGGCATGCTAGACACCAACGTATATATACTCGTCACTATGCATATACATCGTACTCAACAATTACCACATAGAAAATAGGACTCAACTCCTAATCCCTCAAGCTAAGGTTAGACCAAACACTTACCTCGATGCCACGAACACAATTCACGCTTCATCCATAGCTTTACCCCTCGATTCCACCACCAATTCGTTCGTATCTAGTCACAAGTTACTTAATTACATTAATAAACGCTAAATGAATCAATTTGAATGCATAAAATGAATTTTTCAATGTTTTACCCCCCGGGCCCACATGGTCAAAACCTGAGGTTCGAACCAAAACCCGATTACTCATTCTTCCACAAACTCAAATATATAATTTATTTTGAAATCGGACCTCAAATCGAGGTCCAAATCCTCAATTTTTGAAAAACCTAGGTTCTACCCAAAATACCCAATTTCCCCCATAAAAATAATAGATTTGAAGTTGAAATCATGTAAAAAGATGTTAAGAATTGAAGGGAGTTAGTTAAAAATAATTTACAATTGATTTGGAGAAGAAGAAATCCTTGAAAATCGCCTAAGTGTGTTTATGTTTTGAGAGAATGTGAAAAATGGGTATCGTCTAAGTATAAAAGTTGCAGGTCTCCGATACGGGAATTGCGAACCCCGACCTCTGCTATTATGGAAAATGCAAAATAGGGCTCGCATTTGCGAACCCTTCCAAAATTGCTGGACCTTCGCATTTGCGAAAAGAAGGTCGCATTTGCGACTTCCGCATTTGCGACACATAGGTCGCATTTGCGATCATAGAGGATTAGGCAGGTGTCACATTTGCGACGGATACTCCGCATTTGCAAAGAAGGCTGCCCAGGCCACCTCTCGGATTTCTTTGTGCTTTAACTCTCTTCCTCACCCAAACAACAATCACAAACAATAGGGAAATGAAATAAAGGAAATTTACAATAAGAATTACGGCAAGGGAACAACAAGTCAAAAATTAAATTCCGGCAAGGGAATAACATCAATAACATCCACATCCCAGCAAGGGAGATAACAAATAAATCAACAATAACCCGGCAAGGGTGACAACATAATGATCTCTTTTCTTTCTCATTTTCACTTCACAATTCACTTCACAATTTGAGCTAATGCTCTAGAGGTTCAATTATCACTTATACCTTCACAACTCATTTCACAACTCGAGCCAATAATCTAAAAGTTCAATTGTCACTTATGCTTTCACAATTCGTCATACAACTTAAGCCAACGCTCCTCAATGTTCATAGGTCACAATTCTTTTCACAAACTTTATACAACAATTAGAAACCATCACCAAGGCATGAAAGATACAACGAAGTCATGATAGTCACAATATAAAGTCTCACGGGCATGCTAGACACCAACATATAGATACCCGTCACCATGCCTATACGTCGTACTTAACAAGAAACAAATAGCAAATAGGACACAACTCCTAACCCCTCAAGCTAAGGTTAGACCAAACACTTACATCGATGCCACGAACACAATTCAAGCCTCAACTATAGTTTTACCTCGTGATTCCACCACCAATTTGCTCGTATCTAGTCATAAATTACTTAATTACATCAATAAACGCTAAATGAATCAATTTGAATGCATGAAAATGAGTTTTCTAAAGTTTTGCTCAAAAAGTCAAAAATCGCCCCCAGGCCCACATTGTCAAAACCCGAGGTTCGAACCAAAACCCAATTACCCGTTCCCTCACGAACCCAAATATATAATTTTTTTTGAAATCGGACATCAAATCAAGGTCCGAATCCCCAATTTTTTGAAAAACCTAGGTTCTACCCAAAACACCCAATGTCTCCTATGAAAATTATTGATTTTAAGTTGAAATCATGTTAAAAGATGTTGATTGAAGAAAACGGGTTAAAATTAGCTTACAATCTATTTGGAAGAAGAACTGCTCTTGGAAAATCGCCGTAAGGAGTTTGTGTTTTGAAAAGATGTGAAAAATGGGTTTTAAATCGTCTAAGTATAAAAGTTGCAGGTCTCAGGTATGGGAATTGCGAACCCCGACCTATGCTGGCTTGAGAATTGCGAAGGGAGGTTGGGAAATGCGAAGCCTGGGAATTGCGAAGGGAGGCTGGGAAATGCGAAGGGAAGTTGGGAAATGCGAAGCCTGGGAATTGCGAAGGGAGGTTGGGAAATGCAAACTGGGAATTGCGAAGGGAGGTTGGAAAATGCGAAGCCTGCAGGCCTACAATTCCTTAAGTCCAAAATTTCACCTCGTGACCTATCCAAAACTCACCCGAGCCCTCGGAGCTCCATACCAAATATACACATAACCTCAAAAATATCCTACGGACTTATTCTTGTACTCAAATCACTAAAATAATATCATGAACATCGAATTAAATCTCAAGATCAATGAAATTTCTCAAAACTTCTTTAAACATCAAATTTGCATTTAAGGTCCGAATCACGTCAAATGGATTCCGTTTCTTATCAAACTTCATAGAATTATCTTAAATCATATATAAGACTTGTACTGGGTGCCGGAACCAAAATACGGGCCTGATACCAATATGTTCTAATCAAAATTCATTTTCAAACCTTATAAACAATTTCAGAAAATAATTTTCTTAAAAAATTCATTTCTCTGGCTTGGGACCTCGGAATTCGATTCCGTTTCCTATGGCCCTCCAGGACTGTCAAATATGGGTCGTGCCACTCGATAGTTTAGGTAGAAAACTGACAAAAATTGAATAGTTTAGGCGGGTTTAAGAGTATTAATTCTAAAATTTATTTTATATGCTTCACTAGCCTATAACAAAGCAGACGAAAAGGATAGAACTGTCAACTTATCTAAATTTAATTCGTCAGCAATTACTTTACACTGAACAGTCTTTATAAGTCAATGAAACTCCCTCCTCCTTGACGGCAATTAGTTTTTTCTTTTTTGTTTTTGGCCCTTTCACCAAAACGCAAGTAAAATTATTCGAGGGTCTATTTCGTAAAAGTTACTGTCAGTTAGCAATTGTAGGGTTGTTTGTCGGTCGGTACGGTACGGTATTTAAATATTTCGGTTCGGTATTAGCGGTATTCAGTTTCTTAAAATCCTATACCAACACCGTACCTAATTAAATTCGGTATGGTTCGGTTTTTCTCCTTTCGATTTCGGTTTATTTGGTTCGGTAACTTTGGTTTGAATACTAACTAGGGCATAGAGCCATACACTCTAATATTCTTAATTAAAGTACTCAAAAATACAAAATTAAAAATATTTTGTTGACAAATTTTTTGTCCAAAACTAGCATATATCGACCCAAATAGAATAAATTGTACATAAAAGAATAATTAAAATGTCTTGTTACTTGTTTAGAGTTAATTGATGAACTTTGAGGATAAAGGAAAGTAAAATTTTAGATTTTTTATATTTATGTTATAATTGATAATATGTGTTTTATGTAATATAATATATATTTTTTAAGTACGGTATCGGTATTTTATTTTAAAATACCAAATACCATACCTAATACCAATATTTTTTAAAACTTAAACCAAATACCATACCAAATACCAAAATACCGAATACCAAATACTAAAATTTTCGATTTCGGTACGATAATTCGGTATTTACCAAATTATGCCCGGCCCTAAGCAATGGGGATTAAAAGCATACATTTAGTTTAATTGAAAGGTTAAACATGCAATGTAGAATAGTACAAGGATCAAAACTAGAATAAGGCAGTAATTTAAGTACCAAAATCGTCATTTTCCATAAAAATAGAAAGTATTTCGAAAAACGATTTAACTCTTCTCCTAGAAGAACAAGGGACAAACTTCACATAAAAGAAAAGGAGGGTTTTCTTTTGTTTCAAAAGCATGGTAGAAAAGACCTTTGGTTAAGATTCAACAAGGTAAGTTTTTTCCCATTCTCTACTCACAAATGTATCAGTATGTTGTGTTATAAACGTATCATATCATTGTTTGATGACACAACCACAAGGGCATTGAGTTTGTATTACAAAACTGCATGTCATATTTACTAGTGTATTGAGATATTTCTACTGAATAAGGAATTGAAACGGGTAAAGCTTGATACTCAAAACTAGATTTTTTCTCTTGCAGTTTTATGGGAAAAAGTTGTTTCAACTTTATTTATAAAGATTCTGATCCTTGCTTCAAGTTTGAAAACTTTTGCTTTGCTGGGGTTTCTGTTTTGATCCTATTGTATTTGATGAAATCCTAGAAGGTATAATATGCTTAATTATCTTCATTGTTAATTTCATGTTTAATAAGCAAAAGTTGCTATCTTTCCCATGAATTAATGTATCGTGTGATAAAGTTATCCTTTGATCCCTTTTTAATATTTTCTAAGTGTTCAAAGTTTGAAACTTTTGCTTTCTTGGAAATTATGTTTTGAGCCTTTTGCATTTGATGATATTCTGGCTTATTATGGTTTTCTTCTGTGCTAAAATCACGCTTCACAGCAATAATATCTAACATTCTTCTGAAAATAATTTTTATAGGGATTTCTCTGAACCTATTCTGAAAATTTCTGATTCTTGTGTAAAGTTTCAAACCTTTTAGTTTCTTGGGGATTCCTTTTGATACCCTATAGGGTTCTATAATGATATGACAGGAATTGGAGACTATTGATCTGTTTGAGATAACCTGATTAGGCGGGTTACTTTATTTGTCCGACTCACATTTAGATAATGCTATTTCTTCCTACAGCCAAATTTTTTATTGTTGGCTGGTTTAAGATTGCTTTCCTTCATTCAGAATTTGGTTTTGTTCCAGAGTCATGAAGCTAGACATGTATTTACTTAAAAGGGAACAAATGTTTTTATTAAGATGCTCAGTTAATCATCATTCTTTTGTGTCCTTTTTTATGGATTATTATTTTAGTACATTCACACTTGGTATGTAACTCCGTGTAAATTCATTTTATTCTTTAATCAGGTCTTTTAGTTTTTTCGAGATTGTTACCCTTTGAGCCTGTTCACTTACACTTTTCATGATGGGAACCGAAGATAAAATGCTGTTTTGTTTCTGTCATTGGGGTTGGACGAGTAAGGTGCTTCTAGATGGATCCACTTCATATGTGGGAGGTATTACCCGTCAAGTTATTGTGAAGACAGGCATCAAGTACAATGATTTTGTGAATGCAGTTTTTGGCCGATTAGGCATTGATCCTTCAGATAAGTTCTTGCATTTTACTGTAAAGTTCGATAGGTCCCAATTGATACAGCTGAGAGACCAAGAAGATGTCAATACTCTGTTACAGTTTAATGATGGTTCTGCTCATGTTTATGCATCAAGTTTGGAGCCTTATTCTAGACCGCCATCAGGTGGCCCAGAAAAAGTTGAGCGTATTGCTGTTTCTGATTCAGAACCGGATACTACTTCTGTACGCGATGATGAGAATGATTTGGCAAGCCCTCTGAAGAAGGCACAGTCTAACCAGTCAGCTGGAGATAGTAATCCACTGAAGAAAGAAGCTGTTGGCGGTGATGATCAAAAGCATGCCGATGTAACTAGGTCGTGCAGTAATTTCGGGGAAAGATTAAATCAAGATGGAGTGGGACTCCCTGAACGGGATGTGCAAAACAACTATTCCAACGTTGGGACAGTTAACGAACAAGCTTCTAGACCACCATCAGGTGGTACGAAAGAAGTTCAACTTATTGTTGATTCTGGTCCTATTGAATCTATTTCAGAACCAAATACAACTCCTGCAGCTGATGATGTGAATGATTTGGCAAGCCCTCTGAAGAAGGCACGGTTCCAGTCAGCTGGAGACAGTAGCCCTCAGCAGAAAGAAGATGGTGGTGATGGTCAAAAGCATACAGGTGTAACTAGGTGGTGCAGTAATTCCATGGAAAGATTAGATCGAAATGGAGTGAGCCTTCCTGAAGGGGATGTTCAGAACAACTCCTCCAAGATTGTGACTGTTAACGATCAGGCTTCTGGACTGCTATCAGATGTCGCAAAGGGTGTTGAACTTACGGTTGATTCTGATTCAGAACTAAATGAACTTTCTGATAGTAATCCTTCAGAGGATGATTTTCTTTATCTTGAATTCACTGATTTTGACAAGTATAGATCACAAGGTTGCTTTGCAGTTGACCAGATTTGGGCTTGCTATGATACGGATGATGAGATGCCAAGATGCCAAGATGCTATGCTCTCATTAAGCAGGTATCCAGTCCTGAATTTAGGATAAAACTCAGATGGCTCGAGCCTCGTCCAGAATATCCAAGGGAGCACACTTGGGTCAGGAGTCTCTTGCCTGTTGGCTGTGGGAGATTTAAATCTGCTACTGGGGGTACCGAATATACTTCTGATCTTCGTTTATTTTCTCATCAAATGCAGTCGTTTAAGGGCAAGGGAGGTCCATACTTTGTATATCCTAGGAAAGGGGAAACATGGGCCATCTTCAAAGATTGGGATTTTAGTTGGACCTGCGATCCACGCAATCATAGGGAATACAAGTATGAAGTTGTGGAGATTCTTTCTGATTATGTTTATAGTGTTGGTCTCGAAGTTGGTTACTTAGATAAAGTGATCGGATTTGATAGCCTTTTCCAGCGAACAAAGCCGACTGTAGTTGATACCTTCTTTATACATCCAAAAGACTATTACAAGTTCTCTCATCGAATTCCCTCTTTCAAAATGACAGGAGCTGAACGAGAGGGTGTACCTGCAGGATCGTTTGAGCTTGATTTTTATGCTCTTCCACCTAATCCCGATGATATTTGGTACCCGGGGAAGGATAAGGAAGACAACGGGACTGCAAATTCTGAACCTCTAGAAAATGTTGGCAGTGCAGTTCCCTCTGGAAATAGGGATAAGTTCAGAACACCTGAGAATGTGACGACGTCTCTGGAGTCTGGGAATTTGAAAGGCATCCATGCTACTGATGGAGAGTCTTCTATGCAAGTTGACTTGGAACTGAGTTTATGGTGTGATGGGACTCAAAAATGAATTGGTTCTCCTGGATTTAGAGAAACTTGGAACTGAAATTTTCATTTGTTAGTTGCTCCAGTAACACATTGATGCCTACTGTCCTCATCAGTTCTTCACTAGCACACATGAATCTGGAGTTTTTGAAAGGGCCAAATACATAACTGGACCCTTAAACTTGGCCTTTTTTGTCACTTGGACACTTAAACATACAGTTGTTCCTATCAGGCCCTTCAACTAAACCATATATATGCCAATTAGACATTTTGTTGACCATATGAGAAAAACTTTTATAAAAATTATTGGATATGTAATTAATTGCACTTGTGTATTTGATAGCTTTTAAGGCTTTCTTCTTTGATATGAAATAGCTGCATTTGTGTATTTGACATCTTTGCTCTTTTGCGGAAGTACTATTTTTGTTAAAAGTTGTTAATGTCAAAATGCAACTTCTATCAACCACTTGTGCGTTCTAGTTTGTAAAGTTTTATTCCAATAGCTTACAAGTGTCGTGCAAAGAGAACAAGCATGCAAAATGAAAATAGTCAAATCCACGTACACTATACTTTCTTTTTAAAAAAAAATTAAGAGGATAAATGATGGGTTCACGAGAAGAAGAAGAAAAATAGAATGTAAGGTAAAAGTTGGCTTTAATTGGAATAATATATTAGAATGTCATAATATAATAATAATAATAATAATAATAATAATAATAATAATAATAATAATTCATAACCTTTTTCTCATTTTTACGCGTCTTTCCCTACGCACTCAATTATGTCACTACAAAGTGTCTAGTTGGCACAAATGTGGCTTAGTTGAAGGGCCTAATAGGAACAACTCTATGTTTAAGTGTTCAAATGACAAAAAAAGTCAAGTTTAAGGGTCCAGTTATGTATTCTGCCTTTTGAAAGTCCCTTCCCTTTTTCACTTGCAAGATAACAACCAGTTCACTTTCTCATGTTTCCATATTGTTTTTTCGTTATGAGATGTTTATTTGTAACAACATCAGTTTTAACCTTTCTGTTATTCACCTTGGGTTACTTTTTAGCGATATTGTTGTTATGCTGCTTCCTCTCTCATTTTTACACCTTGTCTGGATGGTTTTTATCTATCGTTTCATAATATGTCGTATAGTATCATATTGTATTATACTGTATCGTTTTGATGTATACAATGCTTGGATAGATTGTAATATTTTCCTTCGTTTCATGATGTCATGCACCACCGATATGAAGAATAAACTTGCAATGTTATAAAGAAAAAATAAGTTACGAGGTAAAATTATTATATGAAAAGGTAGGGTAAATGATAAATTAAAATTATTTTATAATATGGAGGGGCAAAGTGAGAGGAGAAAATAAGGGAACAACGCGACCGTACCAAAGTCTATTGTTGCATAAAGTGGTATCTTTTGTCGTTATATGGTTTTAACGATATGATACAACAATTTATGTAATAATCAAAACAAATATCGTATTTAAAGTAACAATACGGTACAATATAGCAGGTAACAACCAAATTCTTTCGCCATAAAGTTGGCAACAGTTCAACTCTTACAATGATGCTCAAAAGCTCGTCTATCTTCTCTGCCCCTCATTCTTTTTTCGACCCTAGTCTCTTGTACTATAAATGAAAATTGCTGTCAACTAATTTTTCGTTGTTTATATTTGTTTCTTAAATTGGAAACATAACAATATATAGCAAAACAATAGCTGTAAAGATATATGTGAATGTCACATTTATTATGTAGTAGTAGTAGTATTTTTTGGTTTAACTTTTACCATTCATGGCAACATGATTGATTTCTTTCTGCTGTCAGAATCTGAAGTACATATATTTAGAGAAATTACACAGTAACCTCAATTTAATTTGGAATTGAAATATTGTTAACTGTTTAATTGATCCATATAATAATAATAATAATAATAATAATAATAATAATAATAATAATAATAATAATAATAATAATAATAATAATAGCTACTTATCTCTTGGTTTTCTCCATCATACAAATTCATTGTACTAATTGCACATGTGATGTAGTAAAGATCAGGGGCCGAGTTAGAGTGTCGAAAGTTGATAATTTTAGTTCAAACCTTATATTTGTCTCAAAAATTTATTGAATATATATAAATTATAAATTAGAACCCAGTAATTTTAGGCGATTAAAATCCGAACTCATAAACTTAAAATTCTGACTTTGTATCTGGTAAAGATAGCACAATATCATTTTTTGTTTTTTGGGTTTTGAAACTTTTACTCAAAGTCTGAGTCCGGAACCTAAATATTTTATTTTTGGACTCAAAATACATTAATAGGTGTAAAAAAAGTTACATATCTATATATAGCATCTAAATACAAGACGCTATATCTTAACGGTAACTTTTTCTATTAAGGTATAGCGTCTTGTTTTTAGATGCAATACCTGACTGACGATTTGACTGCCATATATAGCGTTTTGATTTTATACACTATACATAGCGTTTAAAAAAATGCTATATCCCCTTTTATGTACACCCTTCGTCTTCTTCCCCGACTAGAAGAACCCTTTCCCCCATTTTTAAAATCACCCTGCTTCTGGTCCCCCCCCCCCCCCTCCCCGATTTTAAAAATAAATAAATNCACTACATCGAGGTATTTCGATTTATTTTATGTCCAAACTTGTATAATAATGTATATCACTATCTATTGAATGTGTTTCCATGTCGTTTTGTATTTTATTTGCGAAACAAGTATGTTATATTTATCCGGACTTAGATATTAGTGGTCTAAAAAAATGTAAAATTGAGATTTATTTTTTATGTTAATATCCGAATTTAGATATTAGTGTTTCCATGTCGTTTTGTGTTTTATTTGCGAAACTAGCATATTTTATGTATTTTTGTTAATGTTATGTGATTAAAATGTATTTGTTGTTTATATTTAGTTTATTTATTAGCGTAGTAAAATGTAGAAACTTTTAGCGTTGTAAACTATGATGACCCGACCTGCCGTCTCATGTGTTACTGCTCCGTTTTTCCTGTTTATTGCTTCTTCATATTCCGTTATCGGTATGGGGTGTGTGAGAGTTGATTTGGATTGGTTTGATAAGAAAGGAGACACTTAGTCTATTTAAGGATGACTTAAGTTGGAAAAGTCAACCGGACGTTGACTTATGAGTTATAGGGCTCGAATGTGATCTCCTGCGATTCAGTTAGCTTTTGGAGGAGATTTGTGACATATGAGTATGATCCAAATTGATTTTGGAGGTCCGGTGTAGAATTTGGCTTGAATTGGTGAAGTTAGTATTTTGGCAAATTCTGGTTGATAGGTGAGATTTTGATCCGAGGATCGGAATGGAATTTCGAGAGTTGCAGTAGTTCCGTTAGGTGATTTTGGATGTGTGCGCAAAATTTCAGGTCATTTGGAGGTGTTTTGGTCGGGTTTTTGATCAAATGCGTATTTCGAAAGTTTTTAAAGAACTTAGGCTTGAATCCGATGAGAATTGATGATTTTAGTGTTGTTTAATGGGTTTGTGATGATTGGAATAAGTTTGGATAATATTTTAAGACATGTTGGTGCTTTTGGTTGAGGTCCCGGGGGCCTCGGGGTGGTTTCGGAGGGTCAATCAGACCATTTTTTGACTTGTTCAGCTGTTGGTGTTGCAGAAAAATATTGTTCATCGCATTCGCGTGGGGTGAGTCGTGAACGCATAGAGTAAATCTGAGGATAAGGAAATTTGGCATATGCGTTCGCATCAGTGGTCATGCGATCGCGTAGGGGAAGTGGGTCAGCCATCGCGTTCGCGTGTGAGAGGTTCGCGATCGCGTAGTATTAGTTGGTAGTGCATCGCGTTCGCAGGGCTCTAATCGCGTTCGCGTAGAGTTATTTTGAGATGTTGGATTTTTGTGTTACGCGATCGCGGGGTCTATGTCGCGATCGCGTAGAAGGAAATGCAGGAGCTGGGCAGTGAATTTTGGGACAAATTGAAGAGGGATTCAAGCAGGATTGATTGGAGGTAAGTTCCTTGGCCTAAATACACGAGATTTATGATAGGTTTAACATGAAAATTGGTTGAAATTCTTCAAAAGGGGTAAAGCTAGGGCTTGAGTTTTTGATATTTCAAAATTGGATTTGATAGGTCATTTGAGCTCGGATTTGGGAGTTCTTGGTATGTATGAACTTGTGGCGAGACGAGGAATCCAGTAATGTGAGTTTTGTAATTTTTTGAGAAGCGGGCTCGGGGCTCGGATTTTGCTAGTTTCGAGATTTTTGCTATTTCTCGATTGTTTTCGATTGGGTAATGTCCCCTTAGCATATTGTGATGTATTCGCTCTGATTTTGGTTAGACACGACGCGCGTGGAGGCCGGTTTGAGGGGAAAAGGCATCGCGGGCTAGAGATTTCACCGGTTCGAGGTGAGTAATACTTGTAAACGATATCCTGAGGGTTTGAAACCCCGGATTTGCACATCATAGTGCTGTATTAAGGTGACTTGCATGCCGAATATGAGCGTGGGGTAGAGCACCGTTGGGGATTGTAACTTGGTCCATCCCGGTTGTTGATTTTTGCCACGTATTTGACTGAAACTACTTGTTATCATCATAATATTGGTATGATTGCCATGTTTGGGCTTCGTGCCAACTATGTGAATCCAACTGGGATTAATATCATTATTTTCGCATTACTTTGCATATTATTTGATCTCGGTCTAGGGTTTTTAGTACTGTTTTGCAACTCAGCTATTTTTCTAAGATTTGAAAACTTAAACAATATTTTATTGACGTTTTGAGCTGAGAACTATGATTTTAATAGTGCCCAAGTGGCTTATGTGTATTTATGGATTAAGCATGGATCGGGCTGCGCGCCGTAGCAGTGTTATGGTGATTTCTGGATATATGGATGGCTCGGGCTGCATGCCGTAGTGGTGTTACATTGATATTGCTCTTGGACTGTAGGAGCCCCTCCGGAGTTTGAACCCCCACAGTGAGTGCGGGTACCCAAATGGATGGATCGGGCTGCGCGCCTCAGCGGTCATATGCATTGCATTGCATTCATGCATTGGTTCCTGTTTGTACTACGTATCATGACATTTCAACACTCTCATTTCATTGGCATCCATGCTACTTCTTGAACTGTTTAACAGATTGTCACAACCCAAACTGGAGGGCCATGACTAGCACCCGACCATACTTTCCAAGCACCAACGTACATTTTATCTAACCTTCTTTATTATCTTTTAGGGCTGAGGAGATCAATATAAATGGTAGATAT